>JAQQSK010008472.1:0-13497 GCA_028658325.1 Potorous gilbertii
ACCATTGGGAAAAGAAAAATTAAACCTTTAAAAGACAATTTTGGGTCAGTTAGGTGGCACAGTGAAGAGAACACAGGCCTTGGAGTCAGAAAAACCTGAGTCCAGATCTGGCCTCAGACATCTGATACTTACTAAGTGTGTAACCCTAAGCAAGTCATTTCACCCCAGTTGTCTTGCCGAAGAAAATACAATCTTCTTCTACATATACTTTACCTTTCTTTTCCAATGTACTCTTTATGTCCTTTAAAGTACTAAAACTCATAATAAGAAGAAGAAAGCACTTAATCTCTCCTCTGACAATGCCTCATGGTGACATAGAGGCTGAAGATGAGTTCTCAAAAGCTGAGCCTGTGGAGTACAAGCTCAGAAGGATTCTATCAAGCTAGAACTGCTTTAAGCATGGACCTAGTGCTGGATTATTGTCCGTCACCTAGAAACACAAAATGAATAATAATTTGTTAAAAATAGGGGCTCATTAAAGATACATGTGTGTGTGTGTGTGTGTGTGTGTGTGTGAGAGACAGAGAGAGAGAGAGAGAGAATGAGAAAGAATGAAAGAGAGAATGAAAGAGAGAAATGGGGAGAGAGAAAGAGAAATGGAGAGAGAAAGAGAATGAGAAAGAATGAAAGAGAGAAATGGGGAGAGAGAGAAAGAGAAATGGAGAGAGAGAGAGAGAGAGAGTTGCAATCTAGATTGATGATTTCGTTGGCTTACAGAAGCAGTTTTCAAACTATAGTCTATGGACCCATGGGAATCCTCAAGACCCTTTCAAGGGGTTCTCAAAGTCAAAACTATCTTCATAATAATACTAAGATGCTATTTGTCAGAAAGAATTATTGTAAAAACACTCTACTCTTTTCCAACTATATACCTTCAGGAAGCTAGATTTTCTTCATATACTTCAACCAAAACAATATATCACAACGGGTTAAATGCAGAAGCAGATACAAGAATCCAGCTGTCTTCTATTAAGCTAGACATTAAAGAAATTTGCAAAAAGGAATGTATAAAATAATACCACCATTTTTTGAAAATATAGTTTTTTAATTAAAAGTACATTATTTATATTAACACAAAATGAGTTTATTATTGATTTTCAATGAATTAAGTATTTTTTGCATTATTAATTTTCATTTTTAATATATTAAATATTGATAGATATAGCCTATATATACAAAAACTCTTTGGGGTCCTCCATAATTTTTAACATTGTAAAAGGTTTGACAAAATATTTGACAACTAATGGTTTAGAGAATGTCAGTAGTAAAGAAAGTCTCTGACAATGCAAGTTTACCAGGAGCCCTAAAACTTGAAATAACTTGTCTAGGATCACACAGCCATTATGAGACAGAGATAAAATTTGAACCTAGGTCATTCTCATTAGGAGGCTTTCTCTATGTAATATACCACATTCCCTACACATGGATCTATGGAATTATACTTGTCTCTAATATACCGTTCTGCATGGGTAGGACTTAAATGCCAAATGGATGAATGAATGAGTGGATGAATGAATGAGACTTAAGGACTGGTTTTACTAGTTAAGTAGCTTTAAGCAAACATCTGATCAAAACATTTGTGCCCTTATATAGTTCTGATTATTCACACAAATACACATAATTCATATGAATGGGGAAACTCCTAGCATTTATATCTCAGTAACTACTTCTAAAATTTTTTTGTTTTTTTCCATACTTTTTATTGTTTGGAAAAAATGGGGGCAGAGCCAAGATGGTGGAGGAGAAAAGCATACATACTATAGCTCTTCCCCCACAACCCATAAAATACCTGTAAAAAATGACTCTCAACAAATTCTAGAGCAGCAGAAGCCACAGAACGACAGAGTGAAAGAGATATCCAGACAAAGGTAACCTGGAAGGCTGACAGGAAAGGTCTATCCCACGGGATGCTGAGCAGAGCAGAGCCCAGCCCTGGCTGCATGGCACCAGGAGGAACACGTCCAGAATAGGCTTCCAGGGAAGAGTCCCCAGCAAGGAGTATATCAGATCCCTCAACCCAGAAGCACCAAAGAAAGCTTCAAAAGTCAGGGAGAGGGCTTTCCCAGCTGAGTAAGAGGGAAGCAAGGTGCTCCCAGCATGGACTCCAGGCAGCTACAGCAGCTGCAGTAGCAGGGCAGCAGCACTGTGTGACAGTGGCCAAGTTGGGCTGTAGTTTTCATCCTGGGAACAATGTAGCTTAAAGTCCCTGGGGGAATTGAGCAGCTGATCTAAATCTCAGCCCTGAGTGGTGGCTCTGCCTCCACCTAAAGCTCCTGAGGGAATTGAGCAGCTGATCTGAACTTCAGCCCTGAGTAGGGTCCTGGGGGGAGGAGGAGCACTAGGACCCTCCTCTTGACAAAAGATTCAGAAGTCAAGTAACTGACTGGGAAAATGCCCAAAAAAGGGGGGAAAAATAAGACCATAGAAGGTTACTTTCTTGATGAACAGGTACTTCCATCCTTTCAGATGAGGAAGAACAATGCATACTGTCAGAAGAAGTCAAGGCTTCTGCCTCCAGTGTCTCCAAAATGAATATTCAGTGGACTCAGGCCATGGAAGGACTTGAAAAGCAGTCAACAGCTTGCTAAAGGAGATCCAAAAAAATGCTGAAGAAAGTAACACCTAAAAAAATAGGTTAACTCAATTGGAAAAAGAGGTCCAAAAAGCCAATGAAGAGAAGAAAGTTTTAAAAAGCAGAATCAGTCAAATGGAAAAAGAGGTTCAAAAACTCACTGTAGAAAATAGTTCTTTAAAAATTAGCATGGAGCAGATGGAAGCTAATAACTTTATGAGAAACCAAGAAACTACAAAACAAAACCAAAAGAATGAAAAAATAGAAGACAATGTGAAATATCTCATTGGAAAAACAACTGACCTGGAAAATAGATCCAAGAGAGACAATTTAAAAATTATGGGACTCCCTGAAAGCCATGATCAAAAAAAGATCCTAGACATTTTTTTGCATGAAATTATCAAGGAAAACTGCCCTGATATTCTAGAACCAGAAGGCAAAATAAATATTGAAAGAATCCCCTGATCACCTCCTGAAAGAGATCTGAAAAAAGAAGCTCCTAAGAATATTGTGGCCAAATTTCAGAGTTCATAGGTCAAGGAGAAAATGTTGCAAGCAGCTAGAAAGAAACAATTTAAGTATTGTGGAAATAAGTATAACACAGGATCTGGCAACTTCTACATTAAGGGATCAGAGGGCTTGGAATAGGATATTCCAGAAGTCAAAGGAACTGGGATTAGAACCAAGAATCACCTACCCAGAAAAACTGAGTATAATACTTCTAGGAAAAAAATGGTCATTCAATGATATAAAGGACTTTCAAGAACTCTTGATGAAAAGACCAGAACTGAAGAGAAAATTTGACTTTTAAACATATGAATCAAGAGAAGCATGAAAAGGTAAACAGGAAAAAGAAATCATAAAGGACTTTCTAAAGCTGAATTGTTTACATTCCTACATGGAAAGATAAGATTTGTAACTCTTGAGACTTTTCTCAGTATTTGGATAGGTGGAGGGATTATACACACACACACATAGACAGAGAGCACGGGCTGAGTTGAATCAGAAGGGACGATACCTATAAAAAATAAAATTAAGGAGTGAGAGAGGAATATATTGGGAGGAGAAAGGGAGAAATGGAATGGGGTAAATTATCTCTCATAAAAGAGGCAAGAAAAAGCTTTTTCAGTGAAGGGGGAAAGGGGGAAGGTGAGAGGGAAAAAGTGAAGCTTACTCTCTTCACATATGGCTTAAGGAGGGAATAACATGCTTGCTCAATTTGGTATGAAAATCTATCTTACACTACAGGAAAGTAGGGGAGAAGGGGACAAGTGGGGTGAGGGGGATGATAGAAGGGAGGGCAAATGGGAGGAGGGAGTAATAAGAAGTAAACACTTTTGGAGAGGGACAAGGTTAAATGAGAGAATGGAATAAAGCAGGGACAGGGTAGGATGGAGGGAAATATAGTTAGTCTTACACAACATGACTATTATGGAAGTCTTCCCAAAACAACATATATATATATATAGCTTGTATTGAATTGCTTGCCTTCTCAGTGGGGATTGGTGAGGAGGGAGGGTGAGAAGTTGTTATTCAAAGTATTAGAAATGAATGTTGAGAATTGTTATTGCATATAACTGGGAAATAAGAAATACAGTTAATGGAGTATATAAATTTATCTTGCCCTACAAGAAAAGAGAGAAGATGGGGATAAGGGAAGGGTGGAGTGTGATAGAAGGGAGGACTTATTGAGGGAAGGGGTAATCAGAATGCACGGTGGTATGGGGTGGGGATAAGGGAAAAATGAGGAGAAAAATTGGAACTCAAAATTTTGTGGAAATGAATGTCGTAATCTAAAAATAAATAAAAAAGAAAAAAAAGAAAAAATGTCAGTGTTTCCAAAAGAAGAGATATGAGAAGTTGCCCCCTTCACAGAGGAAGGGGAATATTAATACAGAATATTGCATATAATTTCAAACTTTTTCAACATATAGTTTAGTTTTACTGAATTGATTCTTTTCTTTTCTTTTAATTCCTTTAAATAGATAGCATTTTGGGACAGGGAAATGGAGAAGGATGCAATAAAATATATAGAACATATGAAAACAAGATATCAATTCAAATTAAAGCTATATGCATATATATGTATGTATGTATGTATGTATCTTAGTTCCCATGCTAGTGGTAAATCAATTCACAAAAATGTTATTAAAGTAACTAAGAACACTGCCAAAACAGTGCCAAGAGTCTTAGTCATGATGACAGCAGAGCCTGAACAAGGAAGGAATTCCAGGACCATGAATTTCCTGAATAGATTTAAAACTAATGACAGCCTACAAACAAAGAAATAAAGGTATCTCTGTTTGCTAAATTCAACTTATGCGCACAAATTGGTCAATGAACAAAATATGAACTGGTGGGAAGGGTGGTACAAACTAGATAAAAAACAATATAAAGAAGCATATATAAATACATATCATGTATATATAATATAACATAATTTGTAGTTATATATATAACAGATAAAGACATTGACTATAAGAAATTATCCAAATATTGATTGGTTGTTGTTCTTCACTCTCCAAGAGGACCAAAATGACATCATAAAATTGAGGTCAAGGTACAGTGTGTCTGACTGTGGCTCATCAGACCAACACATGCTCAGAAGGCTCTACCACAGGTCAGGCACAATCTGAACTGGAAATGTCTCTAAATTTGCACATCTCATTTTTCTTTTGAGTCACTACAATTCTGCTTTGCTTGTACACCACAGAGCCATCTTTGGCACAATGGACAGTTCTGTGTCAGCATCTCCCATGGGATTCCACAGTTCTTCAGAGTGACAATGAAAGTATCTGTGTATCACTTCTGACCTCCATTTGAGTATCTGCCTTGCGTGAAGTCACTATAAAAGAGTCTTTAGGTATACATACTTTTGACATTTGCACAAAGTGGACAACCCATCAGAATACTACTCTCTACAGGAGTTTTGAATGCTTGGCAGTTCAGCTTGAGAAAAGACCTCAGTTCTGGTGTCCAATCTTGTTAGGTGACCTTTAGAGTATTTCTAAGACAGTTCAGATGGAAGCAAACCAGTTTGCTGGCAAGGCAGTGGTATGCTATCCAGGGTTCACAAGCATACAACAATGCAGTCAGAATAATGGTATTGTAGCCCTTCAGCTTGGAAGTCAGTCTTTTATCTCTTCTCTCCCATACTTTGCTCTGGAGCCTTCCAAAGACTGAGCTAACTCTAGAAATGTGTGTGTCAATCTCATCATCTATGTGTACATCCCTGGAAAGTATACTGTCAAGGTAAGTGAACTTACTAGCATTCAAAATTCATCCATTTGGTGTAACCAATGGTCCCACATATAGATGATGTGGTGCTGGCTATTGAAAAATCTGTTTTCTTGGTGTTAATTGTTAGGCCAAAACTAACATGGGCAGCAGAGAACTGAGTCATACTTTGCTGCATCTCAGCTTCCAAGGCTACACAGTCATCTGCAAACAAAAAATCATGTACCAACTTTCCCTCCACTTTTGTCTATGCTTGAACTCTTTTCAAGTTAAATGATTTACCCTCAATACAGTATTTGACCTTAATGTGATTTTCATTAGTGTTGATGGCATCTTACGACACTGATGAAAACATCATGCTAAAAAGCATGGGAGCAAGTATACAGCCTTGCTTCACTCCATTGGATACTGGGACAGTGTGAGAGCACTGGCCACTGTCCAGAGCCCATGCAAGCTTGCCATCATGAAAATGCTCATTTATCTAGCCTATGTCTTGACTTTTAACTCTATGCCAAAGTGGAGCTCTGCTTCCAGGGTGGAGGGTGGACTTTTCCAAGCATCACGGTTTTTGGGTAACTGTTTTCAGAGCTAGTGCTAGGGATTTGTAAACTTTCAATTATTGCAAGGTGGTATGAAATAGGGAGACATATCTTTACTACTCTCCTGGTCTGTGTTTTGGTCTGTGAGCAACAACAAAGTACTCTTTTCTACCCTATAAATGTGGTCAGAGTCCCTGCTCCATTGTAGCCACAAGCTATGGTGAGCTAGTGATCCTCCTTCTAGGACTGAGACCCAACTCTGCAACCCAGATGAATGAATGGCCATTACAATATAGTCTTACCCCTACTGCCGATGCCTGGAATCTCCTTCTGACCCATTGTCCAAACCCCATTTTCACCTGTACGCTGAGACTACAGATGTAACAGCCACCACGTCAGCTGATTCAGTCATTCCCAAGGCCTGCTCCTGGTTTGCAGGGGCTCATCTGTGCTGGTCAAGTCTTCACTGGATTGGGCTTCACTCTCACCCTAGTGTAACAGGTCTTTCCAGCTGACCTTCTAAGTTATCTTTGGCTAGAAAATTGTTTATTCAGTCTTTCTGTGGTTTCTGCTTCTCTAGAATTTGCTGAGGGGCATTATTTTAAAGATATTTGGAAGGGAATTTTGGAAAGGTAAATGAGTCCCTGCCTTTTCTCTGCCATATTGGCTCTGCCTTCATACCCATTTCTTGAGTAACAAAGGCTTTATATTTTTACGTTCCCCTTTTAACTGCTGTTCCTCAATAGATTTCTTCTTCCTCACTTAAAAGACAGAATTCTAAACTGACTTTTTGCCCTACATACCCTCTTTACATCACTTATTTACATATTATTACAAAAGTCTATATAGAACCTGCTCAATGATTTTCATAGAAATATTCTAAGTAACAGCCCCATACTAGAAGTAACTTAAATATACATTAATAAGAGAATGGTTAAACAACAATGTGATATATTAATGGAATGAGGTGATATGCTTTTACTCTCTAGGATGAGGAATACAGAGAAATTGTTAAATTTCATCCTCCTTAAACTTAGAGAAATCTCCTTAAACTTAAACAATTGCAAGAAAAGGGGTTGGAATTTCATGTAATTTCATCACAACCTCTCATAAGTTAGTTCCTTATTGTCCATGTTCCCATCTAAACACTAACATTACTGTCACTTTCATCGCTACTGTCATCACCTGGGCTTAGTGTACTCAGAGGAGCCCAATGCTTCTAAGGAGGCAGCATCTGAAGGGATCTATGGAAACAAACCCAATAAGCAGTGCAATGTACAATAAGCACTTTTCCTAGCCTGGGTTTAAACCACCACTCCACTGCTGCCTGCTACATATAACTTAATCCAATAAGCATTTATCTGATATTTCTAAGCACTGGTTCATTGCAAAGATAAATAAAATACTATTCTTGCCTTCATGGAGTCTATATTCTGGAATACATTTGCACAAATTACTATAGTTATTTATATTGTGACTCTTGGTATCTGAAAACATAAGAAATGAAACATATGCAGAGAATTAGATTTCCTATGTTACGCCTTGGTTTGCCATAATAAATCATAATAATAGTGTACTTTTATATATTATCTTCTTTGTGAGGCATGTTTTATATTATTTTAGAGTTGGATGATTATATATTTTGATCCACCAATATGGTGGATCTGTGATCTTCTTGGTATAAGTACTCCCCTCCAATAGTGGAAATTGTAATTTAGTTATGCTTTTTCATCCTTTGTGACTCTTCTCCATGTTTTCCTAGAAATCTTCTGCACAAGAGATATGAAATACATGTAGAGATTTTGCTCTCCTTATCTTTTCCCATAGTTAATCTTTGCCTATATGCTTCAGGAATAATATCTCACATTTGTATAGTATTTTTTGCTTCTACATAATTATTTTCTTTGCAAGATACATTTCTCACCAGAACTAGAACCTAAAGGAGTAAATCAAATCAAATTAACAAGCATTTATTTAGTGCCTACCATTTGCCATGGACTGTGCTAAGTGCTGAGAATGTAAAGAAAGGTATTTTATTTAAGTCTCTGCTCTCAAAAAGATCAAGATCTAATGGAGGAGACATCACACAAACAACTATATACAAACAAGATATAGGAGATACATATAAGGATATATATAGAGAGATGAATAAATTAGATATAATCAAGAGAGAGAACATCACAGAATTTGAGAGGTGGAAAGGGACTCAATAATCTGATCCAACTTATACTGAAATATAACATGACCAAGATGTGGCTATGCAACCTTCATTTAAAGACCTTCAAGAAGGGAGAATCCACCACCACCAGTCAAGGTAGCCCAGTGCACTTGGGAATAGCTCTAATTATTAGAAAGTTTTTCCTGACATCAAGATTAAACTCACCTATTTGTGCTTCCTACCTATTGTTCCTGGTCATATCTTCAAGTGCCAAATGAACAAGTCTAACTATTCTCTCCATGACACTTCTCTGGCTGCTTGAAGACAGCTCTCAGATATATTTGAATCTTCTCTCCTCCAGGGTAAACAATAAACCCTATCTTCCTCCTTTCTTTGCTTCTTTCTTTCCTTTTTTTCCTTCTTTCTTACCTTCCTTCCTTCCTTTCCCTCTCCCTGTGTCCACATGCGGAATCATACCCTTAAATGTGGATGCTTTGTCCAAAGGAATATAAATTTTGATCACATAAACCTCACAAAATATGTTGGGATTTGGAGGGTAGATTTTTTTTCTGTCCAACATTTATTCTTTTTAAAAAACTGGGACAATTAACTTTTCTGTCATGTAGCTTCATTTATGATTTCTTGAAATAGAGCTCTGGAAAATCAGACTTTGAAAAAGTCTATTGGGATACAAATGGAGCTATTGGACTATGCTTTTAAATCACTCTGGCTCTCACTGATTGGTCAATAATAGGTCTTAAGTCAAGCCTCATTTGCTCATGGTTGGGCAAGTCACTTAAAATCTCAAGATTTCATTTTCCTCACTTCTAAAATGAAAGTGTTAGAGTAGATGGGTCCTGAGGGCCCTTCCAACTTAAGATGTACAATACTATGACTGTTAAAAAAAAAATCTAGAAATGTTAGTTTAAAAAACCTTCCTTATTTTAAATCTTCTTAATAATCCCTTGCATTTCTCAGAGCTTAACCTTAATCTCAGAACCTGTTTATTAGGAAGCAGAGAACACAGAAATGCATTGAGGCTATTTCTTTGTTGTTTCAGTCACATCCAACTCTTTGTGACCCCATTTGGGATTTTCTTGGCAAACATAATAGAGTGGTTTGCCATTTCCTTCTCCAGCTCTTGTTACAGATGAGGAACTGGTGTAAATACGGGTTAAATGACTTGCCGATTATCACATTGCTAATAGGTGTCTGAGGCTGGATTTGAACTCAAGTCTTCCTGAATACAGGCCCATTGCTACATCTGCTTCATCACCCAGCTGCCCTGAGATTGTGTCTCTCTGACATTAATGTGAGACAGAGACTACAGGGACCAGTCCCACATTCCTTAGCCCTATTTTTCTAAGGTAGAACTTTTCATATCTTCTTTACAGGACTGTTTAAGTTGCTAGTGAAACTTAGTTCTAATATCCTTGGAAATCTGATCTCACACAGTATAATAATAAAGGGTCACAAATCTAAAGATGTTCAAGGAGAAATCAGTTTTCTTTCTTAATATGGTACCAAACAACTAATACGTTGCTGTCTTTAACCTAGTAGTTTACTTCTTTTTAAGTTTTATTGATGACTTTTACATATATCACCCACTGAAGGTAATCTTTATAACAATTATAAGAGCAAAAGTACAAAGTCAGCTAATTAAAGCAACCATAACAGCAACCACATCTGACAGCACCGATCCAGACCTGTCATACTCCACTTCTCTACCAAGATCATAAGTCTTGATCTATGAGTCCTTAAGGTCCATTTGAGAGGGTCCTTAGAGACCACTGAATCCAGAATCTTCACTATGTAGATAAGGAACTAGGCATATAAAGGTTAAGTGGCTTGTCTAGAGTCACACATCTAGCAAATATCTGATGCAGGATTTGAACCAAGGCATTTCTGCCTCTAGATCCAGTGTCTTATCCAGTACAGCATGCTAAGAAGGGAATGTTTCATCATATGTTCTCTGGGACTAAGGTTGGCTATTACAATTAATAAAAGTCATCATGTCTTTCAGTTCAAACCAGTCATTCCATACAGCACTGAAATCACTAGATTTAAATGTGAAATGGATTAAAGTCTAGGTTGCATTAAATAGATTGAAGTCTCTGTCCACCAGGTAACCTTTATCAGAAATACCACTTTGAGCAAAAAGCCAATGATTTGTAAGATGGAGACAGAATAGACTGTTCTTTACTCATGAGAGTGTGGCAAAGAATGGAAACATCCAATCTTCCCCATAAAACTTGTCAGACATGTTTGTATTCTGCCTGCCACCATCCAGACTCACCTAGGAAACAAATTCCAACTTCTGATGGAGACAAAAGCCTGGAACCAGAACCAGAGCCAACTCTTCATCACACAGAGACAGTATGCCAATCTCCTAATTACTAATTCAATTCAATTCAATTTTGGTGAGTTCAGCAAGGGGCCAAGGAAAGTGATTCTGAAGTGACATCACTCAAGAGCTCAATTACAAAATCAGTAGCATTTCCAAAAAAACTTACTATTTCCATATGACTTTCGAGACTGAAAGGACTCAAGAAATAAAGGACCTTCCTTAAAATACTCTGTATCTCTCACCTTAAAAGTTCCCTAAATTTCAGAGTAGGAAAAGGCAATGGAGCAAGTCAGAGGATAAGTAAGCCTAGTCATTTTTGGTGCTTTTCAAAATATCTCTAAATAAATTTTTCCAAATGTTTTGTGTTCAATAATACCCCAGACACAATGTGCCAAGCCTTTTTTCTCTTAATTTTTCAAGTCCATGTGTATTCCAAGTGAAATCTAATCCATGTGTTTCTGATTTGTTTATAGTTAAATCATTAGAAAATGTTAAATTTTTTAAATTAGTTGTCCAAGGAGACTTTTGAATCTTCCTTATGAGTCTCTTTCAGGCTTTTTATGATGGTTTTAGAATTTTTCAAGAGAACATGGAAATCCAGGCTTCTGGTAAATTCATGCTCCTAATCAGAACCTAGAACTGACATCTTCTGAATGGATCCTGGATTCATATACCAAAAAACATAAGTACTCCATGAGCCATATATTGAGGGGAAAAAAATAAAATAAGTGTATTTTTTTAATTAAATTTTCAAAGTTACCAATTTCCCAAGACAGAAATTCTTTACCTTTTTTGGGGGGGATGTCTCATGGACCCCTTTGGCAGTCTGATGAAGTTCATAGACTTAACATAATGATATTTTTAAATTCACAAAATGAAACACATCAGATCATAAAGAAAACCAACTAAATTAAAATAATTATCCAAAGAAACTTAATTTTACAGACCACAAGTTAAGAAATTTTGCCCTAACCTTGGGCCTTTATAAATGAATGGTGTCTGGTTTACTTTAGGATTAAATTAGGTTTAAGATAACCTTGTTCACACTGTATAGATAAGACAGAGTAGTTACCCTGGTCATTACCCTAGTAATTAACCTAGTCAACTGAAAGACACCAAGCAGTTACATTAAGTGCCATTTTTTCCTGTTGTCAATGGAGAAAACCAGTTTATGTACCTGGACAACCCCAAGGGCACTATTTTCTCAAGTAACTACCGAGGTAATAGGGTTTTCCAAACTAAAATATGTGTCCTGTATGCAACAAGCTATTTAAAAGATCTGTGTCTTATACATGAACCACCAATCATCCATCCTATGATCCCATCAAAAGTTATTTATCAATCATTGGCTCTGCCCCCATCTGGCTGAGAATACCTCCTACTGGAGTCAGTTTTTTCTCTAGTCACTTAAACTCTGACATCCTCTTCATCATGACAATCAAAAGACTAATTAGATTGAGTGAAATGGCATGATATTGAACAAGGACTGCCAATATCTGAAACCAAGTCATCTTCCTCTTCTTATCCCAAACCTTCAGGAAAGGAAGGATGTGAATATTAATTCCTCTCCCTTTGGTTCCCATATGACTCTTGAGCAGCAAGGGGAGCGGAGCCATTGGTAAATTTACTTCTTTAATGAAAATTTTCTGCTTCACATTTTTCAGGTGTAGGATGGGAAGATCATAATCACAATATTTTCTAAGGTAAAGGTTTCTTAAAATTTTTGTGTCATGACAGTCTGGTGAAGCCTATGGATCCCTTCCCAGAATAATGTTTTCAAATGCATAAAATAAAATATATAGGATTACAAAGGAAACCAATTATATTGAAATATTTATAGTCAAATATTTTTTAAAAGTTAATAGACCTCTATTTTGCCTGCTGTTCATGCCGGGTTATGAAAAATGAGTTACTGCAAGAAGGTATAAAAGATGGTCATAACTTCTCCTATAGTAGATCATAACCAGACTGAACAGTTTTTGCTCATCTCAGCAGATACAATTCCTCTTTTACTTAGAAAATTTCCTCTAAAAGTAACTTATTATTGTAACTAATTTAGAGATTAAATTACGAAATTAGAATGGCACAGGGTACTAAGAAAGTAAATGGTAGATAGAGATTCAATTAAAATTTCCCCAAGACTGGAATTCAGTCTCTCCAAATCTGATAGTGTTAGGGAAATTAAAAATAGGAGCATCTTGCTTTGGGCTGCCAAACCCCTCCGTTAACCTCTCCTCTCCCTCACAACCATTCAATGTTCTTCTACTCTTGTTTTGCCTCAATCATAGTATTGGGTTAGGAGAGTAGGAGAAAAGGTATAACTAGGCCTATTCTCTGTCTGTTGATTTAAATTAAATATATAGATATAAGAGCATATAAATAAGCAACCAAACAGTAAGTAAATGAAATGCTGGACATGGAATGAGAATTCTTAGTTTTAAGCAGGGAAGAAAAAAAGCAAGAAAAATAATCCACAATTTTCCCTATCCATTAAAGACAAAAACAGAGAAAGTTAGTGAGCTATTGTATTACTTTAAAAAGACCAGAGGATGATAGAGAAACTAATTCTAGCTTTTTAAGATCACCTATAGCATTGGGAATACGAAAATCAGCCCTAGAAGAGTTCCTTCTTCTCTTGTACTTA
>JAQQSK010008473.1:0-13497 GCA_028658325.1 Potorous gilbertii
TGGAAATTTGCTTCACTCTGTCATTCTGTGGGTTCTGCAGCTCCAGAATTTGTTTAAAGTCATTTTTTACAGGTATTTGGCTGTATTTGAGGGGAGAGCTGTAGCAAGTTTCTGCTTTCTCTCTACTATCTTGGCTCTGCCACCACAATCATGGATTTTAATAAGTGTCCATGTTATGGAATTGGAAAAAGAATATGATTTATTGAAGTTTTTTTTATTTCCTAGAAGCCAGGTATAAAAATGTTCATAACTTTTAATGCTGTAAATAAGGATTGGTAATATTTCAAAGGAAATGGTTTAAGTTTGTTCATTTATCATAAAATTTACATTTGTGTTATTTATGAATTAAAGACCAATCAGCACAATGGTGATACAAATTGTGACTTTTACAAGGCACTAAAATATTAACCTATTCAAATGTTTTTTCCCTTCAAAATACTCTAATTATTGATTTCCCTTACCTACCCCATGTGCTCTTGTTTTAAACTCTCAAGGAAATCTTGTTGATAGCCTAAAATCTTTGATGATAGAAATGATTTCAATGATGCTCTTTTTTCCTTCCAGTTACATTTAATTGCAAAATGAACACAAATTAAAATATAAACTCAGTAGATCAGAAATGGTTTCTTCTGTTTTTAACTGGAGAATTCCCTGTTGGATTCAAATATCTTTGCAAATGCTGTGGGTAGACATAGCCTTCTGAATCGTAAACAGTCTAGTATGTTATTGCTTATTTGAAAAAAATACCTTTGAATTAGGATACAGTCAACTAGGATGGCAGATTTTGTGGAGGAGAAGATTCTATGCCTTCCTTAGCTCTCTCTAGCATCTCAAAATTCTCAAAATCATGGATTTTTCCACTTGACATCTTCTCACAGTCTGTTAAGTTTTGCCATATGGCAAAGCAAATAGAGAACATTAAGATTCATTTAATTCTTATTCTTTAGAAAAGTAAATTCTCTAAGTTTCCATTTCTCTAAGTATTTTAATCTTGAAATGCCACGTGACCCATGTCACTGCTTTTAAGACTGTTCTTCATAATATTCTAGGAAAGAAAATCAGAACCAGATATTATCAATTTCTCCCATATCTGAACATACCCCTCATTTTTGTAGTGTGTTGATGTTTCATTGGTTGCCTGAAATGGGTGACTTCTTAGCTTAGATGACTTGCATAGCTTAGGCAATACCTGGTGCTTTCTCCCTAGCTTCTTGAAAAGATAGCTAGGAAAGGTGAAATCACATTCAACTCCTGACAGGAACAGGAAGTCCAGCAAGTCAAAACATTGCTTCCATAGATTGGTTGAACTTAGTCTGCTGTCAGAAATGCATGTTTTCACCTGTATCATCCTCACTGAAAATATGCAGTCTAATTCATTGGACTGTGGTCTTAAGATAATGTCAGTGCAATAGAATTGCCAAAAGCAGAGCCAGACAAAGAGATCAAAAGGACAACTACTGGAGTATATGTAGTGAGACAGGATTTCTTAAAAAAAATGTTTTATGTCACCCAGTACAACACACAATGCTGTTGTTGTGAAAAGCGGAAAGGCAAATGTTAAGAACTAAAGCTTGACACCTATAAAGAATGAATAATGTAGAACATAACAAGTCATCTTGTCAAGACCTGCACAAAACCACACCTTTTAACAGAAGCAAAGGATAGGCCTCGTGTCTATTTCCTTAAAAAACAGTTTTAATCTTCCTTGCGTAGATTCTACAGAAAGATGTCAAAAGCTTTAAGACTTCAGCAGAAGTTTAAAAATGTCAGAAATTTACCTTAACCCATCATTTTAAAAGGTTCTAGTTGGAGAAATAAACATTAGAATTAAAAGCTATTTTTTAGTTTCAAATTTTGAAGTAAACATAGAAAATGTTTTTAAAACATACTTCCTGCTGCTTTTGTCTTTTCCTGTTACATTACTCTGGGTTTCTTTTTTCACAGTGGGATTTCAAATTAATTTATAATTATACACATTCAGAGGGGATGAGAAAGAAATGACCTAATTATAGACCAAATGGATACCCTCTGGCTAGCATCCAATTACTCAGAGCTACTAAGGCAAATGATGGGTTCTGTCCTGTCTTGGGTAGATTTAGTGGTTCCTCTGCCAGTGAAAACTGCTAATGGTTCAAATATATCCCCTGCTTAATATATAAAAAAGGATGAATTTAGAATAGAAATAAAATAAAAATTGATAGTGAATTTAGGATACACTTCCCCAGATCTCAATATACATAAGCCCATACTGTGAGCATCTAGGGAGGAGAAATAGCAGAGGGTTTTAATGGTGTCTCTATAGCCAAGTAGAGCCTAATTAGTTACAATTAAGCTGCCAGTGAATAATAGATACTGTGACATGGGTGATGAAAATGCACATTTATGATATAATTCCCATCATTCTCCGGTTCTCTCTCTCTATCTCCCTCCCTCCCTCCCTCCCTCTGTCTCTCTGTCTCTGTCTCTCTGTCTCTCTCTGTCTCTCTCTCTCATAGGATATTCAGTTTAAAAATGGAAATGAAGCAATAATTTTAATGTATATGGTGACTAAGAAGAACATTCTTTTTCTGATTATTGTTCTCTCTATTTACCTCTATATTTTAACTTAAGAGAATATTTTTATTTTGTTTAATTTTTAGGGATGTGAATACTTTCTCCCTCCATCCACATCTCTATGGGTATAGGCTTGTCCACTCTTTTTGTTTTAGGATATGTCTGTTCTCTCAGTGGTATGAAGTAAGCTTTTCTAGACCAAATATATACTTAATGATTTTTTGGTTCAGTAGATGAGTGATCTAAGCTTGTCAGAGCTTCAGAGCTCATAATACAGCTGGGAAATAAGTAAGGCACCAACAATGCACAGAGTGACAGTGGTGCCTCCTGTACCAAGATGTCAAAGATAATGTTTCTGCTGATCAGAAGCTTACAATTCATTCTGGAGATAATCAACACATTTATTAAGCACCTTCTAAATACCAGGGGCTGTGTTAGGTGATGGAGATATAAAGAAAAGATGAGATATTCCTTGCTCTCAAGGCGTTTACATTCTATTGAAGATAAAATATGTACAAGTATAAAAATAAAGAGTTATATAATATGATATGTCTATTAGATGCCAGAATGCATGGTAGGAGTTGTTGAGTTTTGCTCATAGAAAGGAAAATGCTTTAGTGAATTGGATACCCAAGTAGGATTTGAAGAAGTGCAAGGATTAGATTGGACAATGGTAAGAGATGGGTAGGGGTCATTACTGATGGATAAATGAATGTAATAGTATATGGAACAATAAAGGAGTTGTTCTAGTTGGAGTGGAAGGTTTCTCCTGGGGAGAAATCTGACAAAAATCAGAAAAATATGGCTTTCACCTAGAAATATGGACCTGGAGTTTAAGAAAATGCCCAAGGTTAGAGATGAAAATTTGGAATACTTAAGCATAAAAATGGTAGCTGAACAGGTGAATATGGATAAACTTTCTAAGCAAACAAATACTTGTTCCAGAAAAAATTGTGGGCTGAAGGCTAAGTGTTGGAGGACATTCTTAGCCGGATAAAGAGAAAAATTAGGCAAGAGAGAACTTGCAATCAGAGAGGCAGGATTAAAACCAAGATAGTATATTGTCATGGAAGTGACAAGACAGAAGAGCTAGTGAAGAGCTTCAAATGTAGAAGAGACATCAAAGATGATGAGGGAGGACCAAGAATGACAATAAATTGGAATTGTGCCTGAGTAATGACAATAGAGAGTATTTGCTTCTTACTAAGGAATTAATTAGTTGGTGCCTTCTTAAATTCTGACTGATCAGAAGTGGGTACAGTTATGGAATATAGTCAATATTTTCATCTTGCCAATTCACAAACTGGTATTGCTAGAGATGTGTAGTTGTAGTAAAGACAAAACAAACACTCTCTTAAATTGGACATGGTGCATGTAAGAATTTTGTTTAAAAAATAAATTAATTTATCCTCTTTCTCCCATCCAGATTTTATTCACTATTCTTTTCCAAAAAGGAAAAAAATGTTTTCCCTGTATCATTCCCAAATTTACATGATTTGTAGCAGAAAGCTTTTTTTACAAGGATTCTCAGCAAGTCAGAGAGACCAAATATGAAGATCATCTGACTCTATATACACTGTTTCATGTTAGTGTTGTTTTTTTATTTCAGCATTTCAATATGCACAATTGAAAGGAATGTATCAAAGAGCTAGCTAATTGTGTAAAAAAAACTCTGTTGTACAGCTTCTCTTGAATTTAATAACTATTTTACATGGCAAATCTAATTGTCTGTTGGGAGTCAGTGTTTGGAGCCAGAGTTAGATGGGTACAAGAAAGATATGGGAAGCAGGATGTGATCTCAGCCATTTACACATATCCTTAGCTCAACTTCAGCAAGACAGTTGAAACTATCTGCTGTGTAAAAGTATTGCATGGAAAGGGATTGTGAATCTTAAATCCTTTCTCTATGCCAGACATCTAAGAATAGACTCTACCAAACTCTGTATACTCCTCCAAACATCTGTGACAACTGTGACTTTTATAGCAGCCATTATCTCCCAAATATGGGGCTGAGAGGCCACTGGTGAGAGACTTTTGTCTAAGATGTGGACTTAGGGGCAATAGATAATTTCTCTTTCATGGCTACTTCACCTACTGTTTTCTGAGAGTGTCCTATGACCCCGCTGCTAACAGTAGCAGTGCCTTAGTTTCTTTCATTTCTTTATTTTTCCAGTCCATAGTATACATTCATGGCATATACAAATATAAATTATACATACATATATATGTGTGCATGTATACACACACATATATCCACACACATGTACACAGTGTGCACACATACATACATGTACACATACACACATATCATCACATGTGCATACATATACACATGTGCACACATGTATACACATGTACTATATATACATGCATACACACATATATCTTGCCTCTCCTGGATCACTGTCTTGTTGTTGTGGAGGGGCTTGCATACATCAGTGAAATTATGAGCTATGGTGGACAAGGTTACTCAATATAAACAGGTCATGTTGGAGAATTCTGACAAAAAGTGATACCCTGGAGGAGGAAATGGCAAACTATTACAATATCTTTGCCAAGAAAACCCAATGAACAGCATGGAGGATAGAAGAACTTGTCATACTATGTTCCATGAGGTCCCAGAAAGTTGGACGTGACTGATTGGCTGAAGAACAGCAATGTGCATGATATCTGTCTATCTGTCCATCTATCCATTCATCCATCCATCCATCCATCCATCCATCTTGGTATGGGTGTGAGAATGAAGACTTGTGGTGCTGTGAGTCATTGTTTACTCATTTATTGTGGAAATGAAATAGAATTTCCACCCTCCCTAAAGAAGAATGACAGCTACAACACTAGCAAATGAATTAGCTATTATCAGTTATAGCATATATGTTGTTAAGAAAATAGCACAGTTTAAATACTTCAATTTTTTTTTAACTTACAGTGGTGTTGGGCTCTAAAACTCATTTAATTGCAATATGTTAAAGATGTGAAAATATGATACACTGCTTGTCTTGCATATCCTTTGCTGTTGAACTTTACTAGTTTTTGCTCTCTTTTGAGTTATTTTCTATTTTAATTGAATAACTATAGTGGAATATAATTACCTATAAATGATGACTCTGAAGATGACTTTTTAAAATAGGAAATTATTTCTTCCTTTTGGCTTTTTTGCACATCTCTCCTATGTATGTATTACCAAATCCTCATTTATCTCCTTTTAGACCAAGAGTCTTTCCACTCTAGAACTTAAAATAACATTTTGATAACTGTATTTTGATATAATTGGTTTCCTTCACCATCTTATATACCTTATTATGTGCCTCTAGCAACATTATTGGGAGAAAAGATCAATGGGCTTCACCTGACTTCCAAAGGGTCCATGACACTCAAAAATCTTAAAAATCCCTGCTTTGTACTCTCTTTTGCAGTGAATTGTATGGTAAACTAAAAGGTTTTTTCTAAAAATGATGAAGAACCTAATAGGGCAAAAATAAACTCCTGGCCATGGTTTCTCAATGTAAACAACAGTTAACATTTACATAGTGCTCACCATGTGCCAGTCACTGTGCTAAGAGCTTTCCAGTTATTATTTGATTTCACGACAACCCTGGGAGATTAAGCACTGTTATCATCCTCATTTTACAGATGAGGAAACTGAGGCAAACAAAGGTTAAGTGACTAGCCCAGGGTCACTAGTTAATAAGTATCTGAAGCCATATTTGAATTCAGGTCTTCCTGACTCCATTCCCCAGACCTCTAGCCACTGTACCATAATTTAGTTCAGATGATCATTTTTCTTTAAAGTTCTTGATTTTAGGTTTATTAAATTGCAATTGCTTAAAATTAGGGGTAACTTTGATGATTTTTTAGATTTTCCTTTTGTTTTTTAAGTATCAATTTTCTGAAAACTGTGGCTTTGGGGTTTCTTTAGCATTAGTAAAGTGGGGAGAGCATCTTGAAAGGCTTCTTATAGGAGGGGAACTTAACCTGAACTTAACCTGTGTTGAAGGAAATCAGGGATTCCAAAAAGTAGAAGTAAAGAGAGACTGTATTATAGCTATAGTGGAGAGCTGGTACAGACTCAGAGATGAAGTGCTATGTGTATGGATCCACAAGTAGACTAGTATAGCTTATTCCACAGGGCATGGTGCAGTTCATTGGTTATTGCCCTTTGTTGTTATGTAGGATCAAAATTATTTCACTATGTTAGAGTCAAGTTACAGTGTGTTTGACGGTGGTTGATCAGACCAATATGAGCTTGGAATGCATGACCACAGGTCAGGCACCAATAGTCCATGTGAACATTCGGGCTGGATTCTAAATTGGCACATCTCACATTTTTCTTTTCTTTTTTTTTTTTGAGCTGCTTCAATTGTACTTTACTTATAGAGTACATACAGCATCTTCTCTGATGAGGGTATACCATGCTGGGCATTTCTCCTGTCACATAAGGAATTCCAAAGTTTTTCAGAGAATGTGGTATAAAGTAATAATGTATAAGAAGACTGGAATGGTAAAAAGGGGTAGATTGTGAAAAGTCAACAGGGTGTGTGTTTGTGTGTGTGCTTGTGTGTGTGTGTGTATGCACACGCACATGCAGTTTGTATGTATTGGGAAAAGGAGTGTGTGGTATGGTCAGACCTGAACTTTAGGAAAGTCATCTTGGTGGCTATATGGAAGATGAGTTGGAGTGGGGGAAGGGCATGAAATAAGATCAAATAAGATAATTTTATAGTAGTTATGAGTTAAAATTTACCTCTGCTTTAACTTTTTCCTAGGTTTTTAGTATCCTAGGTTTTTAGTATTCCTAGGTTTTAGAATTCAAAAGTAGCAGCACCCATGGAGACCCTGATAAAGGTATATTATATGTATTGATTTAAGTGATATTGTTCAAAACCTTTTTATTGGATTGCCAGTGGAAAAGTGCATGATGGATAGGACCAAGATGCAGCATGCAATCATCAAAGACCTCTGAAAATCAGGAGGAAAGGATGTCATCAAGGAAGTATATAGCACAAAGACAAGACAGGCTGGTCAGTTAATGAGAGTAGGACCAAGATGTAGCAGGCAATCATCAAAGACCTCTGAAAATCAGGAGGAAAGGATGTCATCAAGGAAGTATATAGCACAAAGACAAGACAGGCTGGTCAGTTAATGAGAGTAGGACATAGATAGATGACCAGTTAGTTATTCCATTGTTAGGATGTTGGGAGAAAGGAAAGAAGGCCTCCTGATTTCTGGGAAGACTCTCTCTAGCAAATGCTTTGGAAGATATGAATTAGAACTATATAGTTTAGGGAGGCATGGATGTGTTATAACCTCTATTGTTGAAAGAAATACACAAATCACCAATCCATTTGAGTAGCACAGTGAATGCTTTACATAAATTCATCTTCTGATTGGACTTTTCATGGTATCAAATTTTTCATGGTTTTATTACAACATTCACTTATGAGAAGAGAAGTGCTTGTAATATCAAGAAACTGGCTCTTTGGCCAATCTAGTTGGAAAGTTCAGCTTTCTGACTGCTCTGATTTATTTTGTTCCCAGGACTGTACATAATAAGGAATAAATGTGTTGATTGATATGACAATTTTTAATGAAGGTAACACAGTCATTGTTTGACTTTAATTGTTAAATATTAATAGGATCCAATTATTGGAGAATTATAAGGAATCCTAGAGCTTATCATGCCCTGGGTATAGTTTTGCTGAGAAAGTTATGATATATCGAAGGTCATACAATTAGTTGTGTATGGCAGTATTGGTACTGAGATGCAGGTTTACTGACATCAAAAATAAATAAAAAATAGACACCATCTTAGAAATTGCTTCCTCCAATCCTCTTATTTTACAGATAAGAAAACTAGAGGACCACAGAAGTGGATTGACTTGTTCAAAATAACATGTGTAGCAATTCGCAATGCAATGATCTGTCCATTATATCATGCTTTCCCCTTATGCTTTTCTCTCCCTTAAACATCTAAACCTTTATATATATAGTTTCACATGCTTATGAAAACTCCAAGTGATGAAAGTGATTCATCAGTTAATTTTTCATTTTTCAGATTATGTAAATGAATGAGGGTTAGTTTAGATTTTGGATTCCGTTCTCATCAAACATCCTAAAACTTCTCCCATCTTAAATTATATCTTAGTTATACTAGTGTGAACTAGGGGAGAATTCAACACCTTTTACTGCTCTTTGCATTGTTCAGCGTAATTTGAAAACTGACCTTTATAATAAGATAGCCAAACTACCAAAACCTATTGGCTATCCCTCAAATTTAATGGATTTATCAATGCATGTATAAGAGAAAAATAATAAAAGAGAAGTGCTCTCCAAAACTAAGTTATAAAAACTTGCTGCTCTGAGGAGTTAGATCTTCAACTCCAGTGTCCAGTTCATAATCTCCTACAGTGAATAAAATGAATTAATTAATCTCTTTGGTCATTCAGGAAGTCACCAGCAGTCCACTATCTAGTAAATCATAAATATTTGAAATCCTATAAAGCTTTTGTCATCCTGAAAATCATTCATGACAATTTTAAAGGAGAAATCTGTATGTTTGTAGCAGTAGAAATATCAAAATGGTTAAACTAGAAATGACACAATATAATTGGTTTCCTTTGGTATTTTATGCATTTTATTTTATATATCTACTGCATCTGACTATTTGTCAGTGTTGGATATTAACTATTGAGGCAATAAACTAAGTTCCATATTTTCAAAAATAATTTCATATAGTTATATATATTGAACTGATATAATAAAAATAAAATTATTATTTATTTTTATAAAGCTCCTTCTATGTGCCAGGCACTGTGGCAGGCATTTTATAAATATTGTGTCATATGATCTCACTTGATATGTGACCTCCTTATGTGAGTATTCCATGTGTTTTTGTTTGGACAGGTATAGTCCTTACTAGTTTAAGGCTTTATTTCTCTGGTCTGGTTCAGCTTTCTCTCTATTGAATTTGAATTAGACAATCCTCAATGCTAAAGTAAAACGGTCTCAAACTCTTCCTGATTTGCTCCATGCACGAATCCTCAGCACCACTATTTTCAATTTTGAAGCTACCATAGCTACATATTGACAAGAGGGAACAGATAGCTTTATCTGTGTCAGAATCTATGACTCTATCAAAAATATCCTGCAGGGGTAAGCCCTGGGTCCAAATAGGTCTTGTTAGATCTGTATAGATACTTTAGAGCTCCCCTTTTTGAACACACATTTAATCATTGTACAGATTCAAGCCATTTTCCCTTTGCCCCTAAACTCTGGGTAGTGAGATCACAAATCTGTACCTCCTGCAGGCAAAT
Source organism: Potorous gilbertii (assembly GCA_028658325.1). Lineage (NCBI taxonomy): Eukaryota > Metazoa > Chordata > Mammalia > Diprotodontia > Potoroidae > Potorous > Potorous gilbertii. The sequence goes on from JAQQSK010008473.1 coordinate 9,867, forward strand.
ATCTTTTATTAATGGAAACATCAAAATTCTGGCTCAGCTTTTGGCAACTCCATTTGCAGAGAATTATGAAGCTATTTTGAGGGCTCTGGTAAGATAGCATGTATATTGGGTAAAATGCCACATGTAGATGAAAAGTCTAGTCCAATATATTTAAAATTATTCTGCAGAAAGGTAAATGACTTCTGGATTTATATTTTAATAAGAGAAACTAACGAGAAGTGTTCAAATCCATTTTGCATCAGTTAGGAACATTACCAACAACCATTACCATTAAAAAAAAATATTCAGTGAATTTATTCAACAAAGTTTTTTGTCTTGGGCCAGAGTTCCTAAGTGTCACCTGACAGAATGGTTTTCTTATGATGTAATCGGTTCAATAGCTTGAAAAGGGCATTAGAAAATCTAATTAGGGCAGGATTGTCTGAGAACAGGGAGAAGGCAGTTAGATTCCATCCAGTGGGAAAGTTGATCAGAGCACGTGCTAATTTCAACTGATTTTAATAACCTACTATTATCTGTCATAGACATTTATGGATAAATTCCAGGGCCCAAGGAAAAGTCCTACTTGCTTAATGACATTGGGAAATAAAGATATCAAAACATGGTTCTATGGATGACTAGAATTTTTTCCAGGTATATTTTACATACTTGGGCCCAATATACATTTCCTAAAGAGATTCTTTAACAATCTACTATTCTGTCTGAGTGGGAATCCAGTAACAGAGATTGTACCCCCCTCCATAAATTAGCACATCATTTCATGAGTTCCTCTGAACAAAACATAACAAAACATTATGTTCTTATGGCCAACCCTCTGATGAGCCTCACTAAATGTAAGTCCACTGGTTCTTTCACAACAGAAAGTGTTTCCAGATGTTTTCAACTTGGCAAGGTCTATCACAGCTTGTATCTCCTTGGCATCATCTTGAAAAACCTAAGTGAATTATTGACAAACACAGGGCAAGCTCAGATGAGAACACAGTAGTAGCAGCTTGGGTGGAGAAGGGATTATCATGGAGGGAAAGAGATTCTTTCTCTGGACAGCGTTACTTAAATTGACTTTTTTAATGGAAATTAGTGATTCTAAGAGGCAAAAGTGAAAATGATTGTATTCTAGTCTCCCCTTAGCCAGAAATGTTAAGAAGATTTCTCCCATTGTCTACCAGAAATAAATATTCCAAGAGGCTGAGGATCTTTAGAAAGTAGCAGTAATATATTTTGCTAGACTACATCCAAAAACTCACATATGGGTTTCAGCTTGACAACATGGATGTGTATTTATGTATGACATAGGATTAAAATATACAAGGATCATTTTAGGAATAAAGGAAAATAAGACCATTTTGTTAGCAAAGCCTGGGTAACCTTCTTGCCATGATGAGACAAGTGTCCACTAAGGAAGGAAACCTTTGCTAGGTCAAGTAAAAATAGTAAAATATCAAATATATTTATTTTTAATTAATTTACTGTATTGTAGCCAGTCTGCAAAAGTCCAAGGAAAAGAATGAATAAATAGCATTATCTTGTGCTTCTGCAGAAGTCTGAATATGCAATAGCATCAAACTGACTAGATTTTGTTTTTATATATGAGTATACAGAAGTTATAAAGTTTCTTTTGCCATATATATATATATACAGTCAGCCTTTTATGTGTTAAGTGTCTTGAATTTTTCTGGAAAAGCTAAGATTTAAAACTGAAAAAAAAGATAGATTTTCAGTGTTTTAGGTTATAAAGGAAGGGACAAGAATCCTTGGCAAATGTCAATGGTATTTCGAGTCAGTTCTTTTTTCACCACAACAGTTAATGCAAGAAAAATATTATGCATTGCTATAGAATCACAAACTGAAGGAACAATAAAAAAATACAAAAGGTGTGAGATTGTAACAATTAAATTTGATACAAAAGAGAATTTAGAAAATGTACTTTTATCCCTTCTTTGCTAGAACGGAAATGAAGATGGGGAGGGGCTATTGTTGTAGAATATTGCTTATGCTCAGACACAGTTCATGTTTTAGTGAGTCTTGTGTCCCTCCTTTTTTTATTCCCTTCTTTTAATTTTGTTTTAAAATAAGGGATGGTTCCCTGGGCAGGAAGTGGGTAAGAAATACATTTGAAAATGAAGATACATATAAAAACAAATATCAATAAAATAATCTTAGGTAATTATATTTTCTGACAGTGAGAAGGCAGAGAAAGCATCAATGGGTTAAAGAATAAAAGATATAATAGAAAACATCCAGAGGAGAACAGTAGAGGAAGTGAATTAATATTTCAGGGGCGAACTCATACCTTCATTAATAAATCAATATTATAGTTTGTAGGATAATATAGGTGAATGTTTCTCGGATGGGGAAGGCCCAGGTAAAGTGTGCTCAGAATTCAAAAGGAGAGGTGCATTAGAAGATTTGGGTTTTTTCCTCCCCAAATCCTCCTGTCACCCCAACTTTCCTGTTATTGTTTAGAGCACCAGCTATCCAGTCATGTAACCATACTAATACCCTCTATCCTTCATTCACACTCATATGAGATATTTAACTTGTCAACTCTTGTCCTTTCTCTCTTTTCAATATCTTTCCTATATTCCATTTTGTCCTCTGATATTGCCATAACACTGATATAGGGCCTCCTCTCTTCATGCCTGGACTATTGCCATAGTCTTCAGATTCATCTCCCTGCCTCAACTCTTTCCCTTCTCCAACTCATCTTTACTTAGCTGCCAAAGTGATTTTTCCTAACACATGTGTGTGGCTGTGTAACTCTTGCTGCCCTACTCAGTAAATTCTTATGACTTCCAGGATTGAATATAGTCTCTGTTTGCTTGCATTTAAAATCCTTCACAACCTGATCCCTTCCTACCTTTCTAGCCTTTTAAAATTCTACTCCCATCCTGTTCTAAATGCTGTTCCTTACATGATATTCTGTCTCCACATTCTGTCTTTGCACTAGCTATCTCCTATGCCTAGAATACTCTCCTTTCTTACCTCTTAACATCTCTAATTTCCTTCCAAACTCAGCTTTAGCCCTACCCTGTGAAGAATACCTTTCTCTCCTTACTTTGTCCCATTAGTGCCTTCATTCTGATTACTTTCTTCTATCCTGCATGTGTCTTTTATGTACATAATTGTGTTTATGTCTGTATCAGTAAATACCCCCCACATACATGGGGGGAAGAGGGGCTGCTATCACAGGTTCTTAGATCTGCATTCATGAAAGGAAAAGCAACTTTTGGGAGGTTAACAATCACTTTAACCAAGCACATGTATCAATCCTTTAGTCAAGCACCTATATCATTCACCTAATTCAGGGGAGTCAGCACCCTGAACCTTAAAGAAAAGCTAGGAGGAGCCAAGATGGCAGAGGAGAAAGATTCACATATGCTAGCTCCAAACCCACAGCCCATAAATTACCTGTAAAGAGGAACTCCCAACAAATTCTGGAGCAGTGGAAGGCACAGAACAACGGAGTGGAGGAGATTTCTGTTCCAGAGAGCCCTGAAAAACTGACACCAAAGGTCCATCATGAACTGGACCCAGAGAAGAGCCCAGCCCTGCCCTGGCCACACGGCACCGAGAGGAGCAGATCCGAGCAGGCTTCAGGGACGGAATCTCTGGTGGCTGCGAAGGTCCCTCA
>JAQQSK010008474.1:0-13496 GCA_028658325.1 Potorous gilbertii
TTAGCTCCTATGTCTTTACCTGATGGTAAGCATTGTTCTTCCTCATCAGAAAGGAAGGGCGGGAACATCTGGTCACCAAGAAAGTAACCTTCTATGGTGTTATTTTTTCCCCTTTTCTGGGTATTTTCCCAGCCAGTTACTTGACTTCTGAGATTCCTCTCCACCCCCGCTCAGATCTGCCCAGCTTGTGCTTGAGGTCTTAGATTCAAATGCTGCTCCCCAGCCTCAGGGCTTTCAGGGGTGAGTCTGGCTGCTATTCAATGTAGGTTTCAGTTCTGGTGCTCAGATAGCGGCAGGGTCACCTCCCGCTCAGTTCCCTCAGGGGGTTTATGTGGAGATCTTCAGTAATGGAGCTCCTGAGGACGTCCTGCCTGCTCTGGGAGACTCTGGCCACCTACTCCCTCTGCTACTGCCTCCTGAGGGGGCCTGAGTTATGGAGACACCCCACTTCCCTCTCAGCTAGCCCAGGAGTCTCTCTCACTGACCTGTGCATCTGTGGGTGGAGGGACCTTCGCGGTTGCTGTAGATTCCGTCCCTGAAGTCTTCTCTAATCTGTTCCTCTCTGTGCCGCATGGCCAGGGCAGGGCTGGGCTCTGCTCCCATTCGATGCGCGACAGACCTTTGGAGTCAGTTTTTCAGGGCTCTCTCGAACGGCAATCTCCTTCTCTGTGTTGCTGCATGGCTTCCACTCTTCCAGAATTTGTTGGGAGTTCTTTTTACAGGTAATTATGGGCTGTGGGTTCGGAGCTAGCATATGTGTGTCTTTCTACTCTACCATCTTGGCTCCTCCCCCGAATTTGAGGATTTATAACTAATATCAGTGGGCCAGACTGAATCTGTGCTAGATTGAATCTGAGCATTTTCATGGAGGTTGTGATGGATTTCTTATAAAGAAAGATTGTGGTAGGGATTTAGATTTGGCCAAATAGTCTGAGATAACTAGAGAAAGAGTTTGGGGAGAGTCTTGATGGGAGTGGTCTCGAGACTGTAAAGGTTAACCTCAAGGCATCAAGAGAAAGGGATTAAGGGTAGGAAGTAGCTGAAGGCTACCTAGAGATAGCAGTGGTAGGCTCCTTAAGGGTAACAGAGATTGGGCCACAGTGATAATGAAAAGCATATGGTATTAGACAAATGCCAGATCAAATTGGATGTTTCAAAGAAAGTTCACGGGGGCTCCCAGAGTCTATACCACATTAATACCCTTCACCCTTTTGCTTAGTCCTAGTACATTCCATTCAAAAGTAAATTTTTTGTTTTTAGATATTCTCCCTTCATATTTAACTCACTTTGTGCTCTATGTCTATATATATGTATATATATATCTATATCTATCTACATATATATCTTTACATACACTCATGTACATATATATATATATATATGTATATATATATATATATATATATATATTTACACATATATAGTATGCACACTCATACATATCCATACATGCCTACATATGTATTCCCTCTACCTACTATAATAGTGACATAGGTCTCATGAGTTACAAATAAAGCTGTTCCATATAGGAATGTAGACAGTTCAACTTTAATGAGTTCCTTAAGGCTTCTCTTTTCTTTATACCTTTTCATATTTCTCTTGGTTCTTGTATACGAAAATCAAATTTTCTATTCAACTCTGGTTTTTTCAACAAGAATACTTGGAAATCCTCTATTTCATTGAAAGTCCATTTTTTCCCCTGAAGTTCTGCTGCATTGATGATTCTTGGTTTAAATGCTATCTCCTTTTACCTCTGGAATATCATATTCCAAGCCCTTGTATCCCTTAGTGTAGAAGCTCCTAAAGTTGTGTATCTTGATTGTATTTCCACAATACTTGAATTGTTACTTTCTGACTGCTTACAATATTTTCTCCTTGACCTGGGATCTATGGAATCTGGTTACAATATACCAAGAAGTTTTCCTTTTGGGATCTCTTTCAGGAGGTGATCGATAAATTCTTTCCATTTCTCTTTTACCCTTTGCTTCTAGAATATCAAGGCAGTTTTCCTTCATAATTTCTTGAAAGATGATGTTTAGGCTCTTTTTTGATGATAGTTTTCAGGTAAATGAATGATTTTTAAATTATCTCTGCTGGATCTATTTTCCAAGTCAGTTGTTTTTCCAATGAGATATTTCAAATTGTCTTCTATTTTCTCATTCTTTTGGTTTTGTTTTATACTTTCTTGTTTTCCCATAAAGTCATTAACTTCCATCTGCCTCATTCTAATTTTCAAAGAGCTGTTTTCTTCAGTGAGTTTTTGAACTTCCTTTTTCATTTGACCAATTCTGCTTCTTTAACGCATTCTTCTCCTGTTTGACTTTTTGGACCTCTTTTGCTATTTGGGTTAGTCTATTTTTAAAGGTGTTGAAGATGAAGCTAGAAAGGTGGTTTGGAGTCAAGTCAGAGAGAGTTTGAAAGACTCTTTGGCCCTGAGCCATAAACTAGTCTTCAAAAGTGGGAAAAATAGAATTCTCTAGTTCTGAAGTCAGTTATCCTAGGTTTACTCTGCACATTAGAAATTTCAATGAGTATTCATTTCCTGATGGAATGAAGACTTGATTGTGACAATGAAGATGATGATGATGGTGGCTCACATAAATGTTCAGCAGTTTACAAAATCTATAGTGTTACCAGTTCCATCTATACTTCACTGTTTAATATGTTCCCTACAAACTGGAATAACAACAGAGATATCTGTCACATTCCACTAAACTAATCTCTATAGTATTTAGTCACTAAGCTCCTATAGTATTTGGTATAAACAAGAGTATATTGGAAAAGAGAATTTTCTGTTAAAATTCCTTTTGTTCTACTATCAATTACCATAGTGCTGAGGTTCTCTGATCTTCCTTATGTGACATTCAACCATAATCTGGTTGAATAATTTCAGACTTTGGTGATGATATAAAAACTACTTACTAGGATGATTATTTTGGTGGTGGAGAGATATTAATGTAAGCAATATTATACTTTTTGTTGGGAAAAAAGTATAATTAGCTCACTCCACACAATCTCCAAATATGTGTCTTCCCCACAGGTTTTGATTCAGTTTCAGATACAGAGAAATGTGGCAGTAATTCCTAAATCTGCCACACCAAGTTGAATAAAAGACAACTTCCAGGTAAACATATACTGGTTGGTGGATGACTGGGCCAACAATTTACCAGTCATCAGGTCAAAGGTGTGAAGGTAATTGTCCTTCTACAGTCTCCTGAGATTTCTTCACGCTCAGGGAATTAGAGATAGGAGGATGGAGTGGACAGGCACTAGATTGGTAGTGAGAAGAGCTGGGTTCAAAACTTGACTGCTGATTACTACCTGTATGACCCTGAACAAATCATTTCACTCCTCCAAGCCTGAGTGATCACCCTAAAAAAACGAAGAGTTTGAGCTAGAAATGATCTCTCAATTCCCTTCTAACTCAATCTGTGACTTTGTGATGTTGTGTTTATTACATTGTTATAAGAAATTTGGGGTTCCTGAGTCCAAGATGTAAGAGAAATAGGAGAAATGGTCTGAGTACTGGGGCAGCCAAGTCAGGTGGGGTCATTTATGTCTGGGAAGCTGCAGATATTCATTAGATAACAGTAAAAACATTGAGTACCTCTAGCCCCACATGAGTTTACCTTTTAGTTTGGGAGTTTGTTCCTGCCCTTTCTTTAGTTTCAGACCTTTCTTTTTGGTACATACCTCCCTCCATCACTTTCTGAAGAACTACTTTCAGGTCTAAAGCATTAAATTGCTCCTTTTTATTTTCCATTCAAAATTTTTTTTCTTTCTGGATGTCAGAGCTATTGCCTAAACTGAATACTAGGTACCTGGGCCATGTGGAAAGGGTACAGATGGAATTCAGAAGTGGTGGTCTAAGGGGCAGGTATAGACAATGAAGACCACAATGAAAGGCAGTCAAAATTATTGTATTGAAATGAGGCTCAAGTAAATACCAGGGCCATTTGGGAGAATTCAGAAGTTTGGGGGGAATGTAGGGGGTTTCCTTGGACCTGGACCACATTAGGTGTAAATCCTTTAGTTGACTTTGTGGTAATTCTGAGTCATTGGATGAAAGTGAGGGAGAGTCTTTGTTTTGCCGCCCTGGAAGAAGGGGACAGATATTTCCCAGAAAGTTCTTAGGGGGAAAACATTTCTATCATTCCCCCAAAATGGCTTTCAGGGAATTTTTGGCAAGTGGGCCAGAGAATGCTGAGTGGGTAGAAGTGGAGGGAGAATCTCAGTATCAATTTTCTTTTTTTTTTTCTTTAATATGTGCACTTTTATTTCAAGTGATCTTAAGTCAGTGTACAGGTAAAACTCCTCCCCTTCCCTAAGTCCTGGCACCAATCTCATAAAACTGTCAGGGAGACTGTAAAGTCTTCATTCACATCTATGTTGGAGGCAGGGAGTGAATTTAGCGGGCCATTCAATATGGCTGACAATTAAGAAAAAGGAACAAGTATTAAGGTGGAAAATACAAAAAGTTTTTTTTTTTGTAAAGGATTATATTAATTTACCTGTAAAGTAGTACTAGTACTTTTCCCCTCCCCCCTCTCCATGTGGATTTGTTACTTAACTCGTTTGCTCTAGCAGATGACAGCCTTCATGGAGGATCATAACTCTGTAACAATGCATTATACAATATTTGGAATGACTATTGAATAAAAGAAACAAATGTACAATCAGAGTTCTGAAGATGCACTGTAGAACTTCAGAGATGTTTGCCTCCAACCTACTTAGACTTCTCACCACTTTCACCATTCCAGTTTTTAAATGGAACACCAAAAAAACCCCCAAAAATAAAAACAAAAAAACAAAACCAAAAAACAAACAAACAAATAAAGCCATGTCAATCTCATCTCTTTTTTGAGGCAATTATCATGTTACACCCTTTTGACAAAAAAATAAAAATAAGAAAAAACACAAACAGCTCATTTAGAAGCATTTGTGGTGGACAATGGAGGGTCCAGATTCATCATCCTCCTGCTTGCTGATCCACATCTGCTGGAAGGTGGAAAGAGCATCTCTTTCCATTCCGAGATGGAACCCCCAATCCAGAGTATTTGTGCTCAGGTGGGGCAATAATCTTGGTTTTCCTTGTGCTTGGAGCTAGGGCTGTATTCTCCTTCTGCACCCTGTTGGCAATGCCTGGGTACATGGTGGTACTATCAGACAATACAGTGTTGGCATGCAAATCCTTATGGATATCAACATCACACTTTATGATTGAGTTGAAGGTAGTTTTGTGGATTCCACAGGATTCCATACCTAAATTGGAAGAGAGCTTCTGGGTACTGGAAACTCTTCTTGCTAATTGTGATAACCTGACCATCAAGGAGCTTATAGCTCTTTTCCAGAGAGGTGTTAGATGCAGCAGTAGCCATCTCCTGCTCAAAGTCTAGGGCAACATAATGTAGCTTCTCTTGATATCACACACGATATCCCTCTCAGCTGTAGTAGCGAAACTGTACCCTCTCTCAGTCAGGATCTTCATGAGGTGATCCTTCAGATCACAGCCAGCCAGATCCAGATGGAGGTTGGCATGGGGAAGGGCATAATCTTCATAGATGTGCATAGTGTGGGTCACACCATTACCAGAGTCCATCACAATACCAGTGGCACGACCAGAAGCATACAGGCACAGCACAGCCTGGATGGCAATGTACATGACTGGGGTGTTGAAGGTCTCAAACATAATCTGAATCATCTTTTCTCTGTTGGCTTTGGGGCTCAGGGGGGCTTCTGTGAGCAGCAAAGGGTGCTATTCAGGGGCCACATGGAGCTCATTGTAGAAAATATGATGCCAGATCTTCTCCATGTCATCCCAATTGGTGATAATACCATATTCAATGGGGTGCTTCAGGGTCAGAATACCTCTCTTGCTCTGATCCTCATCCCCCACATAACTGTCTTTCTGGCCCATGAGGTAGTCCTTCAGATCATGACCAGCCAGATCCAGATGGAGGTTGGCATGGGGAAGGGCATAATCTTCATAGATATGCATAGTGTGGGTCACACCATCACTGGACTCCATCATAATACCAGTAGTATGACCAGAAGCATACAGGGGCAACATAGCCTGGATGGCAACGTACGTTTCTGGGGTGTTGAAGGTCTCAAACATAATCTAAGTCATCTTTATTGGTGGCAATATTATGTTCAATGGAGTACTTCAGGGTCAGAATACCTCTCTTGTTCTGATTCTCATCCCCCACATAGCTGTCTTTCTGGCCCATACTCACCATCACACCCTGATGTCTGGGGCACCCAACAATGGAGGGGAAGTCCAACCAAGGGGCACTGTCTCCTGCAAAGCCAGCTTTGCACATTCCAGAGCCATTGTCAATAAGATGAGCATCAATATCATCATCCATGGCAAACTTTGAAGTGGCAAGTTTGAACCCTTAAGAGAGAGAGAGGAGGTGGTACCGCACCTGGAGGCAGGGGACAAGTGAGTGCATACTGGGTGGAAGAGCTCACAGCTCCAGTATCAAATATCTAAAAGAGATTTATCATCTCTTAGTCAGTTTAATACAAATAACTGATGCCTGATGTAGAATTGCTGACTATACAAGAAATATCCATGTTGTAACCCTGTTCCTGTTTGTCACCACCATCTCACATGAGAAGAAATCTGGGGCTATTTTGGAGATCTCATCACCTTAGTTCATCATCACCATCTTGCATTCAGAAACCTACCATGAATTGCAAAAATTTGGCATCTGTAACCCCAAGGCAATATTCACAGCCCTGCTGGTGACTATAAATATGCCGATGCAATTCTCAATCACAAAGTATAACAGACTTTCCATATAGAAGGCAGAAGAAAAACTTTTATTGCAACAGTAGAAAGCCAAATCCTCAAACCAGAAAACCAAATCAGTCATGGTAGCCAAATAGTCAATACACAAATACCCATCAGCACTGTAGGGAACAAAGACATTTCCAAGTCTTCCCCTCCCTAATGGGGCTTTTCCACAAACAAACACTCATAAACCTAGCTTTCTGCTAGCCTGTGTCTTTTCCACTTCAGCCCTAGCCTGACCAACTTCCTCCCAGCTCTGTTCTACCCTTCCAGTTCCACTCATTCAGCAATCTCCTCCCACCACTTGTGACCATGTGATTTAAGCAAGTCACATGGGCCTGTTAATGAATGGGCAAGATTTCTCCATTTAAATTACCATTACATTTGGTCCCAAGATCTTTCTTATACATTATATAGGTTGGGGGGACAACTGGTATGAACAGATTTGTGATAGAAAATAGAAAATAAGCATATAAAACAATATCTTAGGCAACTGGTGTCAACAGAACTTTGCAGCAATATAAGAGACACCACACAAAATAAGCATATAAACCAATATCTTAGGGTGAGGCTTGAGCTCAACAACCCTACTATTCCCCTTGGAACAAAAGAGGTCCCAAATCTTTGGGTAAGTGGTGTAGGTCTCCTATTCTATAGCTACTTCCTGCTGAGATTGGACATAGAACTGTCCCTGCCCTGAGAATTCCCATTCAAGAGTTCAGTTCTTTAGCTAGCATCTGGAGCTTGATTGATGCCAGGACCAGGTATGACACATTGCAGTTGCTGACAAGGGGTGACATCTGGTTTAGGCAATCAGTCATCCTCAGATGGAGGGTACTAAACTAGCAGAAAACAAATCTAGCAAACAAGTTTAACAGACAAATAGCTAAAAAAACCCAAGTAGAAAATAACCAGAAGCAGGATAGATATAGGGTCAGTTATGCTTCTGGAGTCCATGAACCCACTATCATAGCCTCATTCCTGACAGAATATATAAGTTAAGTGTACAATTTAGTAATCATCTTCTCCTGAATAAACAACAGTTACAATATTATCTTTCCTGTGTGCTTTCCCCATCTTCACTATTATATTTCTATGGGAAACTGCTAATGGCATTATAGTATGCATTTGGATTTCCAGTCATTATGGCAGTCTTCATTATCTGCTCCTCTAATTTTCTTATATAGTACCTAAGTGAATATCAGGGTCTATCTCCACTAGGTCACATTGAGTCAGTAGGATACTGTTTACTGCATCCTTTTGCAGCCAAAAGCTAGCAGATTAGTTGTATTGTCACCTCTTTGCATATTGTAATCTCTAAAGACTTGCTATACAAAAGGATTCTGACTGATACCTATAAATTTCAAGCAGTCCACACAATCTATTGGTATTCTTCCAACTTCTTCATCACTGATTCTCACTATACAAGATATTAATGATTTCTACATCCTTTGGGTGAACTCAGTCAAAATATCTGACATCCTGCTGAGTAAAATCCTTAATGATCTCACTAAAAGCTATGTTCCCTGCTTGGTTCTCTTGTTTTTGCCTTAGTAAAGGGCATGCTTTGAATTTAGAAATCTCCCTCTGCAGCATTATTTCATTTTCCAACTCTGAATTAATTACATTTTCCTGCCCACACACTGTCCTGGCAGCTGTGGTCATGGAGACTAGCCTGGGTCTGTACAAATGTTGCATGCACAATTCTTTTTCCATCTTCTGCTTCTTCTTGGCTAAATGAACAACCTTTTCTTCCACCTGAGACCCTCTAGCTTGTTCTTTTAAAGGAGAGCCAGAATGCTGAGAATTTCCATGCATGCTAGCTAACTCTTTTCCAGTTTGATTTTTTTTCCCTTCAGCAGCTCATCTCTGATTTCATACATAATACAGGAACCTGTTAATAAAATCTCCTTTGTACCCCTACCAGTTCCTTCCCTGGTCTTTGTGGTATTCCTTGCAAATACTTTCCAAGTATCTAGGTTCCCCCTCCTCTGACCTTGCTTCCCAGTTTTTACAGGGTCCAGTGCTTTTAGCCCCCTCTGCAAGGGAAGAATACAGTAAATCCTCTCATCCTGGGATATTAATTTCTTCCTTTAAATCCTTTTTGCCTCCAAATAGAAATTTTATACCCCTTGATCCTGTTCCTGATGCCAAATGTATTACCAAAGCAATATTCACAGCATTGGTGGTGACTATGAATATGCCAGCATAGTTCTCAATCACAAAGTATAACAGACTCTCCATATAGAAGGCAGAAAAAGAACATTTATTCAGATAGCAGAAAGCCAAATCCCCAAATCAGAAAACCAAATCAATTATAATAGCCAAGATGTCAATACACATTTGCACTGCAAAGGACAAAGCATTTCCAAGCCTTCCCCTTCTCACAAAGGGTAGGGCCTTCTCACAAAGAAACAAACACTCACGAACCTAGCTGTCTGCTTGCCTGTGTCCCTACCATCTCTGACTAGCCTGACCAGCTTCCTCCCAGCTCTGCTTCACCCTTTCTATTCCACCTGCTCAGTTAGCTTTTCCTGCCACATGTGACTTAGGTTTCCATGTGATTTAAGCAGTTCACATGGGCCTATTAATGAATTTAAAAATTTTTTTATTTAAATTAACATTATAGCATCATGTGCCACTTGAGATTTTCCTTTGATGGAGGGAGGAAAGGCTAAGAATTTCTGACTTTTATTTTCTTTTCCACATTTTTATTTGTTTTTCCCTTTTGTTTATTTCCCTTTTCCTCTTAGTATGGCCCATGCTGGGAGGACTGTCCAGTAACAGCATAAGCATATCAATGGTAAAAGTTCCTCTAGAAGTGTCAGACTCATGACCCACAAAGCATTAGATATAAATATAATTAGAAAATGTAGAAGAAATACAACATAATGTTAATTTGTAATTTTCTAATTCAATATGTGACTCCCAGGGATCTGTTTCTATTCAGATCTTACTACTAAAGGATGATATGTGATAGGACAAAGCTGCCCCCAGTACCTGATTGGTGCCAGTTTCCTTGATGTAACATCTTGGTCATCGACTCATATAAGAAATCCCAGCCCCATACAGTCTAGGTTTCTCAGACTTGGTTAGCATCTTGGGACCACAAGTGACCTTACCCTGATGACCTATTAACGAAATGAATTTGGAGATGGAGATGAGAGGGGCTGTGTCCAGAAAAGGTAGGTGTCCCTGTATTCTTGAAGCACAGTTTTGTTCTGTTGGGACAAAATAAACCTCCTTTGTTGAACTGTGCAATGACATCTAAGTGTCTCATTCTGCCTCAACATGGAACCTGAATTAAGAGGGTGCTGGCATGAGAGCTGCACCTTTGACACTTTCTTTCCCTATTTTTAGGAGCAGTTTATGTAATATTTTTTCTTTGAAAGAATTCACTTGTAAATGCATTCATCCTACTTTTCTTTCTTTTTTCTTTTATTCCCCTTTGAGTCTTCGTTTTGGCCCATTCAATTTATTTGTCCAAGTTTTGAATTTTTAAAATTATCTATTTCTTATTCTGTTAATCTGAAAATTTTGTATTCCTGTATATATTCATTCATTTCATTTAGTGTGTAAATTTTATTGACATTTAATTAGTGAAAATAATTTCTAATAATAACCTTTTTTCTTCTTCATCTATTGTTAATTCTTCCTTTTTGTTTTGATACTGGCAATTTGATTTTCCTCTTTCTAACCAGACTCCTAATGGTTCATCTGTTTCATTGAAGTTTTCAAAAAACCGTTCCTTGTTTTACTTATTCAGTGGTTTTATGCTTCCAATTTTAATCAGTTGCTTCTTTGGTTTTTCTATTTTAATGTATGATTGGAGTTTTAAAATTTCACTTCTAGTTGTTTTAGGTGCCAAATATATTGAGCTGTTCTTTCTTTTGTTGATAAAAGATGTTTTTCTTTTTAGATATGTTGGTATGTTTTCTCATCATTTTCTTTGATGAAGTTCTCTAGTATTTCTCTTTTTTCTTGACTAATCAGTTTTTTAAGATCAAATTATTTAGTCTTCAATTGACTTTTGATCCTTTCTTCAGCAGCCTTATATTTGAATATAAATTTTTAGGAAGCTTCAGGGTCTTTAATTAAAGGAAAAGAGACAAAGGGAACATCTTAGAAGTCTAGGAAAACAGTAGTGGACACAAGAGAACAATAGTGGACACAAGACAGCAGTGTGGTGCCACAATGGTCAGGCTAGAGCAACCCAGGACTCTTGGACTTTGAGTTCCTTAAAACTCTGTCCTGAGATGCCAAAAAATGAGGGTGAGGATTGGATTAAAGATGCAGCATTTTTAAAAAGTTAATTTATTTATTTTTAGTCTTCAACATTCACTTTCATAAGTTTCAAATTTCCTCCCTGTCCCTCTTTTCCTCCTTCCCCAAGCCTGCATTCAATTTGTTATATACTTTACATATATATATATTCTTATTAAAATTTTTTACATTGGTCATGGTGTATAGAAGAATTAGAATGAACAGGAGGAAGCATGAGAAAGAAGCAAAACAAAACAAACAAACTAAAAGAAAACGGTCTACTTCACTCTGCATTCAGACTCCACACTTCTTTCTCTGGATGTGAATGGCATTTTCCATGATGAGTCCTTTGTAATTGTTTTAGTTCCTTGAAATGTTGATAAGGGCTAAGGCTATTAAGGTCAGCCTCACACACTGTGGTTGTTGCTCTGCATAATGTTCTCCTAGTTCTGCTCACTTCCTTCAGCATCAGTTCGTATAAGTCTTTTGAGGTTTTTCTGAAGTTCACTTGTTCATCAATTCTTATAGCACAATAGTATTCCATTACATTCATATACTACAACTTGTTCAGCCATTCTTCAACTGATAGGCATCCCCTCCCTGTCCAGTTCTTGGCCAACACAAAAAGAAATACTATAAATATTTTTGTACATATAAGGCTTTTCCCCACTTTTATGATCTCTTTAGAGCCCTAGAACTGATGATATTGCTGGATCAAAGGATATGCACATTTTTGTAGCCTTTTGGGAATAGTTCCAAATTGCTTTCCAGAATGGTTGGATTGGCTCACAACTCCACCAATAATGAATTAGTGTTCCAACTTTTCCACATCTTCTTCAATATTTATCATTTTCTTGTTTTGTCCATCTGATAGGTGTGATGTGGTACCTCAGAGTTGTTTTGATTTGCATCTCTCTAATCAATATTGACTTAAAGTATTTTTTCATGTGACTATAGATGGCTTATCTTTTTTCTCTGTAAACTGCCTTTCCATGTGCTTTGATCATTTATCATTTGGGGAATGATTGGTACTCTTATAAATTTGACTCAGTTCTCTATATGTTTTTCAAAAGAGTACTTTATCAGAGACATTAGCTATAAAAATTCCTTCTCAGTGTTTTTCACTCCCAATTTTGTTTGTGCAAAAATTTTTTTATTTAATATAGTCAAAATTATTCATTTTTCATTTCATCATATTTTCTATATTTTCTTTGGTCATAAATCCCTCCATTCTCCATAAATCTGACAGATAAACTATTCCTTGCTCCCCTAATTTGTTTATAGTATTAACCTTTATATCTAAATCATGTAATCATTTGGATTTTATTTTTTTAATATGATGTCAGATGTTGATCTGTACCCAGTTTCTGCCATGCTATTTTTCAGTTTTCTCAACAATTTTTTTTAAGTAGTGAGTTCTCATCTCAGAAGCTAGGTTCTTTGGATTTATCAAATAGTAGTATTCTATGATCATTGACTACAGTGTACTTAACCTCTTTCACTTATCTCCCCTTCTATTTCTTAGTCATACCAAATAGTTTTGAGGATTGCTGCTTTATAATACAATTTTAATATCTGGCATGGGTAGGCTACCTTCCCTAGAAGGGATTTGAGGAAGGGTGGCAAACCAGAAACTATTACAATAGTCAAAGCAAGAGGTGATAAAGACGTGCACTAGGTGATTTCAATAACAGAGGTGAGATGGGGGCATAGAGTTAAGAGTAATTTTGTTAAGAACATAAAATTGACAGGCCTTGGTAACAGATTGTTATGAGCAGTGAGAAGGTGAGGAGCAAAATATTTTTAAAGCCTGGGTAACTGGAAGGATGGTAGTACACTTGAGAGTGTTAGAGAACTTAGGAAGAGGGCAAGATTATGGGGAAAAGACAGTGAATCAGTTTTGTGGTTTCACTTGACATAGTAATCACCGATAGGACCAATCAAGACTTCAGGCCCTACGGTGGAGACATCTTGAACTAAGCAAATCTGCTGATGTGGACATGGCCAACTCCAGATAGTGAATTGAGCTGGGAGGTACAGAGATACACTTTTAGACATGGCCACTGTAGGACTTCATTTTGCAATATTACACTTATTTGTTACAAGATTTTTTTTTTCTCTCTGCTTTTCATGGGGGGAAGGGCCGCAGAAGGGAAGGAAAGAGGTTAAGAAGAATGATGTAAAAAGAGGGAGCACCATTTTTATATATATATATTTTTTAAAATAAATTTATTTATTTAACTTTGTACATTCATTTTCACAAGATTTTGGGTTCCAAAATTTCTCCCCATTTGTCCCCTCCCCCCACCTCAATACACCGAGCATTCTAATTTCCCCTATCACCCATCTGCCCTCTCTTCTTTCATCCCGCCAGCCCCTTACCCCATCTTCTCTTTTGTCCTGTAGGGCCAGATAGCTTTCTATTCCCCATTAC
>JAQQSK010008475.1:0-13496 GCA_028658325.1 Potorous gilbertii
TTTTCTAGAATTAAAAAATTAAGTGTCTTTACAAAAAGGGTACCTCATCCTTCCTTTACCTCCTTGCATGCTGTGGCTTAGGCAGCTACTTGCTTTATCTGGCCTTACTGCTGGCTATGTTTGCAAATACCACTATAGAAGGAGGGGAATCCAAGTTCTGGAACCTTTATGTTGGTAGAGGAAGGGACACGCTAAATATGGGAGAAATTACTATTTTTTAAATTTTAAGTATTTTATTTTTTTCCTAATTACATGTAAAAGATTTTTTTTAACATTTAAAAAAAGTTTTGAGTTCCAAATTGAATCTTTTCATCATTCCTTTTCCTACTCCCTGAGACAGTAAGCAATCTTATTTACGTTATACATGTGCAATCTTGTAAAATGTTTTGTGGGAGAAATTTTTATTATGGTTGTAGTAGGCTAGTGAGAGAGTAAGAAAGGTCCTGACGTGGTAGTACAAAGGAGATGTCAACTTGACCAGCAAATTTATGTAGAGTGTAGATAGAGTGCTGACGTGTATTAAAACCTTTCCAGTCTATGGTGGCAGCCACCATAATGACAATTCTGGACCAGACCTAAACTTGGCTAGTCTAGCAACACAGGCTCAAGGGCTAAAATTCAGTAAGTTATATGTGGACCGTAGCTATAAAACCCATTTTATTTAACAAGAAATTAAGAGAACATACTTCAAAGTTAAAAAAATGCAGAAATCAAAATTAAAAACACAACTTCAGCCCTCTGACAAAATAAATAAACAACTAGTAGTCAGAGCTGAAGGAATTGTGGAGGGCAGCAGGAACTAAGGTGAAACTTTTGGCCCCCATTCTGGTTTGACTGAGTCTTTTTATGCCTCAGGCAGCAAGATGGCCAAATGGCCATTATTCTCTCTCCTGTTAAAGGATGAGCCTTGAATATGTTTTAAATGCTGCTCTCTGCTGTACAGAATGCCAAGCTGGGCACTGGATAAGGAAGGGGAAAGCAGCACAAAGGGGAAGGGTCTTAAGGGAGAAGAGGAGGAGGAGGGCCCTACTGAAGTAACCAGGAGTTTTGATGTGCCCCTACCCATTGTAGGACCAAAAGCTTTTCCCCAGTAATGTCTTTAGTACCTTGCCCACCACTCTCAATCCCGCTCAGCCATTCAAGAAACAGCAGCATGTAAGCGTAGCGACAGTAGCAAATATTGCCTCTGCAACAAACTCTAACTTTACCAGTATCTTTAGAGGAGTGTGTGTATGTGTGTGGGAATAAATTTCTGATTTTTCTAAAACTATCTATTTTTAATTTTGTTGTATTTTCCTATATGTTTATTTTCTTTTCTTCTCACCATCATCCCAGTTTAAAAGAAAAAATAAAAACAAAATCCTTATAACAAATGTGCATAGTCAGGCAAAAGCAAATTCTCATATTTTTTCATGTCAAAGACTTCTCTGTCTTGTATCTACAACCTTTCTGTCTGGAAATAAGCATAGATCCTCTAGAAACACTGGTGGCCATTGTTTTGATTAGAGGCCTTAAGTCTATTAAAGCTTTTTGTATTTGTTGTTTGTATTTTGCTGTTGCTCATAAGTCTAACAGGGGAGTAACCATTGAACCCACTGATGTAGTTTGCTATGTAGAGGAGACTTGGGAGCCAGCTTTTCAGGCAGATGAGCTCCCAACACATAGCAAATATTTTTCTGGCCTCACTGTCCCAAAGTGAGTTTGGTTACATCTTAAGATTCTAAGAATACCCACAAGAATTAGGGTATCTATTCTCTACTTCTATTGGCTTGAACTTCCAATTCTGGTAAAGTTACCACTTACACTCAGTATCAGCCACCAGTGACTAGTAACATACTTCCATACTAATTAACATAATTTAACTTTTAACAAGGGATATATTTACTTGAAAGATGTGTTTAAAAATAGAAGTGCAAATATTTTTCCCCAACACTTTTAGGATAAACTTTCATCTATACAACCTTAGTCTCTGATGAGACTGGTCATCGGATTCAAACCACTTCCTACATAGCATTCATCCTACCAAGTCTGTACCCAAACGTAACATGCTGCTGGACAGATCCTTGCCTCAGCTATCATTGGGATTGGCCTCCCAGCTTGCTGATCCTTGGGGCATCGAAGCTAGTCTGGCTGAAAAACCCAGCATGGTCTTGATCATTGATGGCTTGTTCTCTTGGTCTTTCAAAACCCACAACGTGATAATCTCCATAAAATCAGAGTTCTTAATCTTTTTGTGTCATGGACCCCTTTGGTAGTCTGGTGAAGCCTAACTCCTTCTCAGAATATTTTTTAAATTCATAAAATTTTTATTCATTTTTAAATTCATAAAATAAAATATATTTAAAAAATTTTTAAATTCATAGAATAAAATGTTTTGTTGTTGTTTGTCCTTCCTTTTCAAAGGAGATCAATGACATTATGATTGAGTGATGTCTTGACTTGTGTGTGAATTGGATTTAAGTGAGATGGAGTTGCGAAAATTGTCAGCCAGTCTGCTTTCCAGAATCATCAAAGTCCAGTGGCAAAACAAAGTCAGGATGGCTGATGATGGCCCAGGATGCAATAGATGACCTTGTCTTCTTTGATGTCTTACAAAGCTCTAAGCCCTTCAAAGTATCTACTTCAGTTACCCTCATGACCATGGGGACAAATTATTCTCATCTACCCATTCCACTAGGAGAAATCTTCATAGGCTTGAAGTAGGCATCCCCCTCACTCACCAATGGGTTGAAAGCCCATCAGCTACCCTCAATCTGGTTTAGCTCATCTGCTGAGACAGTTTACTGCACATGCTACAGCCTCTTGGAGCCACAGGTGAGAGCTGGGTGAAGATGGACACCAAAGATGGATGAGTAGACCTGAAAACCTCACACCAGAGGTTCTTGTCCTCCCTGAACACCTCATGCCCCAAGGGCAAAAAAAATCCCCAAGCAAACAAGCAAAGACAAGTTCATGGACTCTAAGTTAAGAACTCTGCCTAAAATAAAAGAACAAAAGAGGAGGCAAATAACTGAGACCTGCATACATAGGCCACAGGTTGATTTCAGGGAGAAGACCAGTTTCTCTCCTCTTAGAACACTGTTTGTCACTTGATGCTCTCAGCCAAGACATCATAAGAAGAGAAGCAGGAACCAGGAAAAGGATGGACTGGGTTGACCATTACCTTTAGAATGCATTCCAGTTCTGGCTACCCAGTCACAGTCCACTGAAGAGGCTCCTCTTCATCACGTGGCAAACAGATTGCAACTCATTATAAAATATCTGCACATACTCCAAAGCCTCTTCCATTGAATGTCTCCATGATTTTTCTGGAAGCAGACTTCATTCCATATGGGAAATTGCATTAGTGGTTGCTCCGTACATATTTATAAGGACAAGTGCCGTGGCCAGTTCCCTATTACACAAAGTCTACTCAGGTTTCTCTGAACTTATCCATTTATTATTTATTGTACAATGTTATTCCATTATATTTCCATACCATAATTTGTTCAACCATTCTTCAGTTGATGGCTATTCCTTCAATTATAGCTCTTTACTACTACAATGTGAGATGATATGAATATTTTTAACATTAACAAGTATTTATTTTCTCTCCCTCCTTTAAAGAAAATCAAAACCTAGAGTTTCCAACTGTCTGACCATAAGCAATGCATTCATAGTTACCAGAGAGAGCACCAACATCTGGGTTTTCAAAGCCCGGGGGTTCCTTACTTGCTTCCCAGAGTCTCATCTGGCACACAAACCTTCTTCCAAAAATAAGTCCCAAAGTAAAACCTCACCTCAGGGTATTTATACACTTTTCAGAGGTGGGAGCAGGACCTTTGGACCAGTGCCTCAAAAGAAATTAACAAAAGGTACTTGAGACTTAATGGATAAGGAAGATCTAATTGTCATTACATACAATGATCCAAGACAATCCCAAAGGACTAAAGATAAAAAATATTATCTACCTCTACAGAAAGAACTGATGGAGTCTGAATGCATATAGAAGTATGCTACTTTTTGCTTTCTTTCTTTATTTGTGTGTGTGAGTGTGCATGTGTTTGGTCTGTATTTTCTTTCATATGACTAATATGAAAATCTGTTTTGCATGATTGCACATATATAACTTATATCAAATGGCTTACTGCCTCAGGAAGACTGGAGGGGGAAGAAAACTGGGAATTTAAAAATTTTTTAAATGGATGTTAAAAATTGTTTTTACATGTAATTGGAAAAAATAAAAGATTATTTAAAACAAATTCTTGTTGCTTATTTATCATAGAAAATTATTGCAAGATTTACCCCCTCAGTTAACTATTTCTCTTTTAATTTTGGTTGCTTTGGATTTATATGTTCAAAATTTTAAAAATTCAATATAATCAAAAGTGTCCATTTTCTATCTTCTCTGACCTTTTCTATATTTTACCTTGTCATGAACTCTTCTTCTAGCCATAGATCCAAAAGGTAATTAATTCTTCCTTGCTCTTCTAGTATTCCCTAAGTAAATCATCATCTCATCTGCAGAAATCAATAATTTTGCTTTTCCTTTGCTATGTGTAGTCTTTTAAGTTCTTTTTCATGTCTTATTACTATAGATATTATTTCTGGCACCACCTTAAATAGTCACGGTAATAATAAACATCTTTACTTTTCTCCTGATCTTATTAGAAAGGGTTCTAATTTATTCCCATTGTATATAATACTAGCTTTTGATTTTAGATAGATACCATTTTTCATATTAAGGAAAGGTACATTTATTTCTATGTTTTCTAATGCTTTAACAGAAACAGGTATTGCATTTTGTTAAATGATGTTTTTCCAAATCTTAATAAAATAACTTCATTTTTGTTGTTTTTGTTATTAATATGGTCTATTATATTAAAATTTCCCCCTGATATTGAAGCCACCCTGCATTCTTGTATAAAGACAACCTGGTTAATCTTTGTGATACATCACTGTAGCTTCTTCCCCAATATTTTATTTAAAATGTTTGTGTTGCTATTAGTCTACAGCTTTCTTTCCCAATTTTGATTTTACCTGGTTTGAGTATCAAGATTATATTCTACAACTGACTGTAACTTATCCAGCTGTGTGGTAATAGAAGTTTAATAACTGACTTTCTGAAAAAATGTACACATGATACGCTTCTCAGTTTAATCTATAATATCATTTTTTCCATTGTTTTTTACATTTAGACAATCAACAAAACAACTCTGATTTATAACAATTGCCAATTTCCTAGGTGTAAATACTCACATTTAAAATTTAGCAATTGACTCTTGGAGTTGGTATGAGCTGGTTCTAGCATATCCTTGAACTTAACTTTCTACAAAGTAAGAAAAACATGTGATGTGTTCTACTCTGTTCTCCCCAGTGTTGAGACCTAAGGGAGAGTGGCTGATGTCAGATAATGTCTGGAATAGTACTGAGCATGGAGAGAATACTCAATGAATGCTTGGTTGGTTGATTGATTGATTGGAAGTGAAGTTTCAATGGATAAATTCCTATAGGAAGAAAACTTTGATGGTCAAAGTATTATAAAGCAATGGTGTCAAATTAAAATAGATTCCCTACTGGCAGTATATTGACTTAGAAAATCACAAATCAACATTATATATGTTACATTATATTTTTATTTATTTTGGTAACCATTTCCTAATTATATTTTAATCTGATTCAGGTTCACTAGCCAAGATAATTTTGGGAGGGGGGATATAAATTACTTGAGGAAGAAGTCTGGGGCTTTGAATGCTTTTCTTTATTATATATCACCTTGTATATTCAAAGGTCTCCTATCCTCCAAATATAATTGGATGAAATGGTGAAATCAATGTCTAAAAGTTATTTTACAAATGCTGAAATCATGAGATGCTCTATAGTACACTATGGGAAATAGCCTAAGAATGGCAAAGAAGAAGCCACTAAAATAACTTTAAAATCAATTAAAATTTTTATAGTTATCCCTTCTGTATTATGACTTTGCCCTTTATGGTTTTGATATATGATGATTTGGAATAAGAAATTAAATGGGAGTTTTCCAAAAGCTGTAGATAACACATGAAGGTCAGTAGACATTATAGAAAAAAGAACTTAGAAATCCAGAAATTAATAAAATATATGTATAGTATTGTATAACATCAACCCAAATTTTACAATAAGGAATTGTAAACACTCCATAAAAAACTTATACTTCAGGGGACAGAGCCAAGATGGTGGAGAAGAAGGATGGACCTCCTCATTTTTGAAAGAAGATTAAAGAACAGAGTAGAAGCAGGGACTTGCCTCAGCTCTCCTCCCAAACCCCTCAAAACACATGTAAAAAATGACTCTCAACAAATTCTAGAGCAGTAGAAGTCACAAAATGATAAGACAATCTGGAAAGCTGATAAGGAGGCATCTATTGCTCCATGCTCAGAGTGGAGCACAGCCCAGCATGGGCCATGTCAGCACAGCCAGGACTGGAGTAGGTATCAAGGCACTGAGTCACTGGCAGCTGTAGTAACTTCCAGACTTCTTAACTCACAAATACCAAAGATAGCTTCAAAGGTCAGTGGGAAAACTCTTTCACTTGGGTGAGAGAGGAACATGGTCCAACCCCAATCCCAGCCCCAGCCCCTGGGTGGTGGCAGCCACTGAAGAGGCAGCACTTGCTTCTGGAGCTCTTAGCCTAAAGACATAAGGGGAATCAAGTGACTAATCTGGGTTGCAGTCCTGGGTGGCAGTCCTGAGGCAAGAAGGAGAATTGGTATGGCACAGATGGTGGCAGCTGAGCAAAGAGAATCCTACTTTCAGTTCCAGGTCAGAAAAGAATGCTTGTAGTTGCTCACAGACCAGAGTGCAGGCCAGGAGAGGGGTAAACACCTCTCCTTTGCTCATATCACTTTGGAGGAACTACAGGTTTGGAGAATTTACAGGTCCCTAGAAATATCTCTGAAAACAGCTACATAAAACCCCTGAAACTTGGGGCAATGCACCCTCCACTTAACAAAGAGATCAACAGTCAAGCAGTTGGCTGGGAAAGTGACCAAAAAGGGAGAATAATAAGACTATAGAAAGTTACTTTCTTGGTGAAAAGTTATTTTCTTTCAACAAGGAAGATCAAAAATATAACCAGAGGAAGATAGCAAGGTTAAGGCTCTTACATCCAAAGCCTCCAAGGAAAATATGAATAGGTCTCAGGTCTCAGGAAATATAAGCTCAGGAAGTGCTCCTAAAGGACTTTGAAAATGAAGTTAAAGAAGTAGAAGAAAAATTGGGAAGAGAAATGAGAGTAATGCAAGAAAATCATGAAAAACAAGTCAACAGCTTGCTAAAGGAGACCTAAAAAAATGCTGATGAAAATAACACCTTTAAAAATAGACTAACTCAAATGGCAAAAGAGGTCCAAAAAGCCAATGAGGAGAAGAATGCTTTAAAAAGCAAAATTGGTCAAATGGAAAAGGAGGTTCAAAAGCTCC
The DNA here is from genome assembly GCA_028658325.1 of Potorous gilbertii. Lineage (NCBI taxonomy): Eukaryota > Metazoa > Chordata > Mammalia > Diprotodontia > Potoroidae > Potorous > Potorous gilbertii. The sequence continues at coordinate 7,440 of JAQQSK010008475.1, forward strand.
CTGAAGAAAATAGCTCTTTAAAAATTAGAATGGAGCAGATGGAAGCTAATGACTTTATGTGAAACTAAGAAATTATAAAAACAAAACCAAAAGAATGAAAAAATAGAAGGCAATGTGAAATATCTCATTAGAAAAACAACTGACCTGGAAAATAGATCCAGGAGAGATAAGTTAAAAATTTTTGATCTACCTGAAAACCATGATCAAGTAAAGGGCCTAGACATCATCTTCCAAGAAATTGTCAAGGAAAACTGCCCTGATATTCTAGAACCAGGGGGCAAACTAGAAATGCAAAGAATCCACCCATCACCCCCTCAAAGAGATCCGAAAAAGAAAACTCCTAGGAATATTGTAGTCAAATTCCAGAGTTCCCAGTTCAAGGAGAATATATTACAAGTATCCAGAAAAAAACAATTCAAGTATTGTAGAAACACAATAAGGATAACACAAAACCTAGTAGATTCTACATTAAGGGATCAAATGACTTGGAATATGACCTTCTAGAAGTCAAAGAAACTAGGATTAAAACCAAGACTCACCTACCCAGAAAAACTGAATATAATAATACTTCAGGGGAAAAAATGGTTATTCAATGAAATAGAGGATGTTCAAGCATTCTTGATAAAAAGATGGGAGCTGAATAGAAAATATGACTTTGAAACACAAGAATCAAGAGAAGCATGACAAGGTAAACAAGAAAGAAAAATCATAAGGGACTTATTAAAGTTGAAGTGTTTCCATTCCTACATGGAAAGATAACATTTGTAACTCTTGAGACTTTTCTCAGTATTTGGGTGGTTGGGGGGGATTATACACACACACACACACACAAACACACATACACACACACATATATAGACAGAGGGCACAGGGCGAGTTGAGTTGAAAGGGATGATATATAAAAAATAAAATTAAGGGGTGAAAAAGGTATATATTAGGAGGAGAAAGGGAGAAATGAAATGTAGCAAATTATCTCTCATAAAAGAGGCAAGAAAAAGCTTTTTCAATGGAAGAGAAAAAGGGGGACATAAGAGGGAAGAAGTGAAGCCTACTCTCATCACATTTGACTTAACGAGGGAATAGCATGTACTCTCAATCTGGCATGAAAACTTATCTTACACTACAGAAAAGTAGGGGAGAAGGGAATAAGTGGGGTATGGAGGGGATGATAGAAGGGTGGGAAAATGGGAGGAGGGAGTAATTAGAAGTAAACACTTTTGGGAAGGGACAAGGTCAAAAGAGAGAACAGAATAAATGGGGGGCAGGATAGGATGGAGGGAAATATAGTTAGTCTTTTACAACATGACTATTATGGAAGTCTTTTGAAAAATTACACATATATAGCCTATATTGAATTGCTTGCCTTCTCAGTGGAGATGGGTGGGGAGGGAGGAAGGGAGATAAGTTGGAATTCAAAGTTTTAGGAATGAATGTTAAGAATTGTTTTTGCATGCAGCTAGGAAATAAGAAATATAGGTAATGGGGTATAGAAATTTATCTTGCTCTACAAGAAAAGGGAGATAATGGGGATAAGGGAAGGGAGAAATGTAATTGAAGGGAGGGCATATTGGGAAAAGGGGGTGTTCAGAATGCATGGTGTCTTGGAGTGGGGGAAGGGGAGATATGGAGAGAAAATTTGGAGCTCAAAATCTTGTGAAAATGAATGTTGAAAACCAAAATAAATAAATAACAAATTTGTACTTCTCTGGTATGAAAGGAGGGCTGAAAAATTTTATGTTGATTTTCCAGAACACAATGTGGGTGGGGTATGGGTCACTGCACCCCTAACCCTTGTTATGTGGAAGGGATAACTATATATTGGTCAGTCAACAAACATTTATTAAGTAGTTACTATGTGCCAAGAACTACTATCTTACCATGTGCTAAGGTATGTGGCTGAGGGAGTTAGGGAGTGTAGAGTGTTGAGTTGTAAAGATTTTAGACTGTTAAAACATTATTTTAATTATTAGGCTCCAAATGTATGATCTCTATCTAATAACAAATGCATAATTTAATGTATAGACTACTAGAGGAAATGAATCATAGACATACTGGCACTCTACATTGTAAGTCAAACCAGAAATACTAAAGGAATTACTTTTAAATAGTAGGATGGTTCAGAGACCCTTCCAAGGAAAGTAAGCAGAGTTCGTTTCATCATGCAATCAAAAGAAACAAGAAATATAATTTCATTGGAAATTATATTATCTTGTTTTATTGTACTGTCTCTTGCTAAGAATTAGGCCTGTGCATTCATTGGTAAAAGGAAATCCTGGGTGAAGAAGTTCTATTTGCAAATGCAAGTTGGCAATTTAAGAATCTTATTGAATTGTCTGGAGCATTTATGGATTATGTGACTTGTCCAGGGTTACAAAGACTATATATGTCAGAGGCTTGAGCTGAACCTTGCTTTATCTTGCTTCGGCTCTCTATCTAGTACACCACACTGAATCTCTGAAGATGAGAATAAGCCAATGAACTACAGTTATCCCTTCCACATCGCAGCTTTCTCCATTATGCAAACTGGAATAAGAAACTAAATGGGATTTATTTTTGAGTTTGCAAATGCTATGCAAAGGTCGGTAGATGACACAAAAAAAGTTTAGAAACTCAGAAGTGCATAAAATGTATGTATAGTATTGTGTAATATCAACCTAAATTTTGCAATTGGCACTGTAAACACGCCATAAAAGAAAAAGAAAAATTTTATACTTCTCTGGTATGAAGGGAGGGCTAAAATTTTTGGGTAGATTTTCCATATTGTGAGGGTATCACACCTTTAACCCCTGATGACATGGAAGGGAGAACTGCGTTATGAACGCTATAGTTCATCTACCAACATTTGCCATTGTGAAGTCAATAAGTATTGAGATACTTGGTGACTTTAATATAGGTGCATGGATAGATGTGCCTTTAGGTGAAGGTGCGCAATGTTGGATACATGGTTTAAAATTCAGGAAAAAAGTTCAAAGGTTTTTACATTACTCATAGGACTCACACCCATATATCATAAATAGATTTTTCAAGAAGAGTGTCCCAAAGTACTGAAAGTGGCATGGCAAACACTAAACTGCATAAGAAGCAATGAAATTAGTTTGATCTTAAGAAATATGATATGACTGCTCATTGACACAAGATCCATTTCAGAATCATGCAGGAAGGTCATTAATTGAGTAGAATACAGATCCAAATAAGAAGAAAAAATAGATTAATAAAAAAGATTAATAGATACTTTAATAACAGCTCCCACTTGATCTATTTGAACAGTGAATTCTGAAAATGGGCAAGGGACAAGAGTCAACACATTGACTCTGTTACAACACGTTTTCAAGGAGTTCGAGCTCATTTACACGATCCTCCAGAAGAGATGACAGAAGAAGCTATTCACAAAACCACAAACAAGCAAAACAAATCTACAAAGTTTGCCATGAGATAAACTTGACCTTTCCAAAGGCATTTATAGATAAAATCAGGAAAATCACAATATAGTCATAGTCACCATTTCTAACAATCTTTTTTCTTTTTAAATCTATTTTATCTTTTATTTTTATATTGCTCTCATTTCTGAATAAATCCCTGTCCCCATGCCTCTCATGAGTCTTTCTTTATAACAAAAACTTTAAAAGAAAGGGACAAAAGCAATTCAGAAAACCAACATATCAATAGGGTAAGCATATGAAATATTCCATGCCCATAGTCCCTCACTTCTGAAAATATTAATGGTTAACTTTCAGATAGCACTTTAAGGTTTGCAAAGTTCTTCATATATGTAATCCAATTTTATCCTTGCAGCAACTCTGTGGGGTACATGATTTTATCCTCATTTTACAGATGAGGAAACTGAGGTTTAGAGAAATTAAGTGCTGACTTGCTCAGGGTTACATAGCTTGTAATGAGACAGGATTTGAACTAAGGTCTTCAATTTAAGTCTCATGATACATCTACTATACCATCATACTACCTCCAAGGAAGGCCTCAAAAAAAGGAGGAAGGTATAATTTCTATTATAATCTGTTTTTATCTTCAGAATAATAGGGACCACTTCATTTGGCACTTAGAAGATGAATTTGGTAAGAGTGGCTGAACCTCACCAAAGGCACCCTGAAGAAATCTAGGTTGGTTTTGCCCCAGTTTTAAAGTTACTCAATTTTTAAATCTTAAAATCTATCTCAAATGAGAAAGAATACACCAGAATGAAAAAAAAAAGCCAAAATATAATTAAGAAGACATCAGCACCTACCATTCCTTATGCCTATTTTCTCACCCCTACAAAATTTTAATGAACTTAGTATTGTAATACATCAAAAGATACATACTTGGTAAAACATGAGAAGATAATAAGCAGGCATTTGAAGATATTTTCCCACAATAGAACATATTTTCATAGATTAATAATTGAATAAAACATCTAGAAAAGAAGATAATCCTCGTTGAAAGTGCTACTAAGAGGTGGTTTGATACAATGGGAAAGAGCAATGGATATGACCTCAGAGGACCTGTATTCAAATCTTCTCTCTATTATTTACTACTTTGCATATGTCACTCAAACTCTCTCTGCTTCAGTTTTCCCATTTGTTAAATCATGGAGTTGGATTTGATGATCTTTAATGTCCCTTTCATATCTAAATATAGTATTCTTTGCTAAGCCCTGTCCCCAAACCTATTGGTATGGGATTCTTCTTATTCTTATTGTGAGGAGTAGGACAGCATTGGGGAGAGCAGACCTCCAGTCCTCTTAAGACCTTTGTAGGTCTCTTCCAACTTGATGCACCTTTAGGACTCCTCAACCTTCAGGACTCATCAAGTATTGAGTCACTTTGGGTGCCTCTGGCTTCCAGCTTTGAGAAGGAAGATGGAAGAGGCCAACCTCACAGGTTGCTGAAGGAAAAGACTCTTGGAAGGCATGAGAGGAGCCAGCAGTCTTCATCATATCCTTGTCTCCAGCTTGCTACACTAGAGACTTTGGGGTGTTTCCCCCTCAGTGAGATCAATGTCTCTCACTCTTGGTTGAATTGAGTTATCTTACTCCCAATAGGAGAACGCCTTCATTTAGTATTATACTCCTATGTATACTATCTTGCTATATCTATTTTGCTTCTAATTTGGATAAATGGGTTTTCTTTGTTATTTGCTATTTATACTCATTATGATTTTTGGTAAATAAAGGGTCAAGCTTTAGATATAAAGCCTGTGGTCCTCCTTCCCCCTCACAATAATAACGAAGTAATCAGAAGTTAGATCGAATCTGATCATATTCTCCGGAGTAATAATATTTAAGGGATCATGCAGATATAATTTTAGCCCAGTATCCTTTCTCTCTGCAGACAGCAGAGTTGTCTCCAGCTCCACCTTCTTGCCTTCCTTCTGGCAGGACTGAAAGTCTTTCTTGGAGAGGGGTGGGGGAGAAGAAGCTAGAGATGTTTATTCTGCCTCCCATAGACCACACACTGATAGCCTTCACCACAGATAGGCCTCCCCTCACAGATTTCTTTTCCTGTATTCTAAAGTGTCTGTAAGATCCTTTATAGATACAAGGACCTGTAAGGGTGAGGAGGAGGGGAGGAGGAGCCAAGATGGTAGAGTAGAAAGATTCACATATGCTAGCTCCGAACCCACATCCCATAAATTACCTGTAAAGAGGAACTCCCAATAAATTCTGGAGCAGTGGAAGCCGCACAACAACAGAGTGGTGATTTCTGCTCCAGAGAGCCCTGAAAAACCTACACAAAAGGTCCATCGCTCTCTGGACCCGGAGCAGAGCCCAGCCCTGCTTTGGCTGCGTGGCACAGAAAGGAGGAGATCTGAAGATCTGAGCAGGCTTCAGGGACGGAATCTCCAGCAAGTGTGCAAGTCCATCCACCCACAGACGCTGAAGGTTAGTGAGAGAGCCAGTTTGGCTTGCCTAGAGGGAAGCGGGGTGTCCCCATAACTCAGGTCCCAAGCACTAGCTGGGCAGATCTGGAGGCAAGGCCAGGGTGGAGAGGAATCTCAGAAGTCAAGTAACTGGCTGGGAAAATGCCCAGAAAAGGGAAAAAAAAATAAGACCATAGAAGGTTA
>JAQQSK010008476.1:0-13494 GCA_028658325.1 Potorous gilbertii
ACAAATGGGGAGAAAATTTGGAACCCAAAATTTTGTGAAAATGAATGTAAAATGTTAAATAAATAAATTTCTATTTAAATATAAAAATAAATAAATCTCCAATTCAACAGAACCTAGAGGTCATCTAATCCAAATGTTGAACAGGCTTACAGAGATTGGTTTTGTTGTTTAGTTGGTTTATATTACCTAAAATCATACTGCTAATTAAGAGTAGCATTATGATGAAAACCCAGGTCTCTGGATTCCAATTCCAGTGCTTTTTCGTCAAGAAATTACTTAGTTTGGATAAAATCATTTTCCTTCCTGAAAGATAAGGTAAGGGTGAGCTTGTCAAAAAAAAGTTTTTAAATTACCTCCTCCTGGACTCTCTTCACTTTAACACAAAGTATTTAAGAAAAATCCCTCATTTTATAAGAGGTTTCAGGGAATTTTCTTTATTGAAAGGAATGGGACCTCTTGGGAGAGACAGCTGTCAGTGGGGTGTGATGATTTCGGGTCAAAGACAGAAGACTAAATTGAAAGCAAAATTAAAAAAAAAATGTATTAGTATACTAAGGAAACTGCTGCTAGAAGTTTCAACTTTCTAGGCAATAGATTTAGTTTTTATAACTTCTCTAGCCTCCTTAGAGCACACAGTCAATCAACAGCATTTTGCAATAACTTGGGATAGATAAGTCATACCTGTCACAAGAGAAGGGGAAATAGAGAAAGGGGAAAATCGTTCAAGAGAGAAAGGAGGACCTTCCATGAGAATGTTTGCCAGCAACTGGCAGGAATTTTAATCAGAATAAGACAGACATGTTGAAGGGCAACATACAAAGGGAAGTGACCAAATACTTTTAAAGAAAGGGTCACTTTAGACAAAACTGAAGAGTTGAAGTAACCATTTAGATCAGACTGAAGAAGTCTCTTATCCAGGGATAAGAAATAGTTGTTACAACACTCAGACTATTCCCTGTTTTACTAGATCCTTATACAGTTTATTATATTGTATTTCTTCTTGAATAGGGGCTGGAAAATTTCTATTATTAGACCATACATGGGTGGGGGATGGCATACCTATATTGTTAGTTCATCAAAATATTGTAAAATGTTTGTGCGTCCTGGAGTAAGGAGAATCAAATCAGAGATTTGGAAGAGTCTTAAGATTTCTCATCAAGGTCTTTAAGTAATAGAGTGCTTCTCCCATCATTTTGATCCTTCAGCCTTTCTTTAAAATCTGCTAAGTTCAAGGATGCTCTTGACATTGAAGAGTTTCTTTTACACTTCAACTTTCAGTGCCTACTCTTAAAGCAATAGTGATAAGAGGGAAAGCATAACTTAAAGAACAAAATCTAAAGGTAAGGAGATTTTTGTTGTTGGAATTTTTAGGCATGAAATTCATAATTTAATCACCATGGCTTCAATATTTGGAGGTTTGTCATTCTGGCATCTCTATTCCATGTATAATTTTAGGTGCACAGAGCACCAGGTGTTCACACCTTGAAGCTTTAAAATTACCATCTCAACACTATTATGCAGGTTAGAAATTGATTTTAAAAACATAATCATGTTTAGAAGACCAGTACAAATAAAACTTTCCAGTCCTAACTAATCAAATGGTTCGAAAACATATACCCAATTTTTGATACCTGAATACAGACAGTTCACTTGGTTATATATCTTATGCTGAACTTAAAGGAAGATAACTGATTATTCTAATAATTATATGTTAATCATATTAAAGTGTGATTAATTAATCAAGTCATGATTAATGAAGAAACATGAATCATATTAAAATGCCTTAGTCTAAACTTATAGTTTCATGGACATACTAGATTTAAAATGTTAAACTACATTCCTTTTTAATCAAACATTTCTAGATTGTTGTCTCCTAAATCCACTAAGTGAGCTTCCTATTTAATGGAATTCTTCAGTTAACCTCTTTGGTGACAAAGATTGGATGACCACATTGAAGCAATGCTATATACGATATTGCCATTTAAAATATAGTTTGAGCAAGTTAACTAAGATATTTTACATCTTGGAGTTCTTATAATTCTATGTAGTTTTCCATAAATTTATATTTAATTTTCCAACTTAGTATTAAAGGGTCTATAGGAATAAAATATCATTACTTATACTTATCTTAAGCTTCACATACCACTGCAAACAAAGTGTTATCCATGAAAATTTATATTTACATCAATGCTTCAAGAATCTATGATTTGTTGATGTCGGTATTCTTTCCATCGATGAAGACCTCAAACTTTCTAATTTAGTAGTGTGATTCTCACACTTTTTTGTTCTTAGGACCCCTTTGTATTTTTAAATATTATTGAATACACCCCCTAAAAAGAGTTTCCTTTCATGTGGATTTTATTTATCAATATTTAACATGAGAAATTAAAATATCTTCAAATTATTATGACTATAGTTTTGACCTAATGGACTACCACTACTACTACCCCATCCTAGAGGGGATTCGGGGACCACACTTTGAGAACTGCTACCTTAACAAAAGATCTTCAGGTGAAATAATATTTTTAAAGCATTTAGCACAGTGCCTGTCACCTACAAGCTACTTAACAAATGCTTATTTCCCCCAGTCCCATTTCATGAGTTTCTGTGACAGACATTATTTTTTATTTTGGTAAAGATTTTATTTAGTAGCTAACTGATGAATCTCTCTGAATTTAAATAATGCATCTTCAGAAAATTTAATTTACCACAATAATAATATAACTCACCCTGCTTTCTTCTGTGTGGTTTTATTTTTTGTCACTACCCTTGTCTTTCTTTTTTGGCATCTCTGTCACTACCAGATAATTCAGCCCTACTGCAAATAAAAACCTTTCCTTATAACAGAATGTAGTCAGTTTTCCTCCCATTTTCAAGAAAGATAAATTCTTTTCTGTAGCTTTGTAGAATTGTTTTAATACTGCCTTTTAAAAAAGAAATGCAAAAGGATAGAAAAAGAATCCCATCAACACTGCCATGAAGCATTCATTTTGGAACCATGTTTATAATTAGGTACCCTAAAGCTTATTTTAGATGTTCATACCTTTTGATAGCTGTTCAGAGCAAGGAAACAGGGATTAGAGATCCTCAAGAACTACTTAATGCTCTTCTCCAATGCCAGCTCTGGAGTTTAAAATTATTGCTCTTTGAAAGCTGAATATCATGAATATTTGAAGAAATAGAAAATCAACATCTACTAAAAAATAACAATTACAATATTGCAAATCTCCTGTGGACTCTTGTTCAAACTACTTACTGAGAAAGTTTACCACAGCACTAAAAGTTGGGAAATCTTGGTCCCTTAGTCCCACCAAGTTCATTTTAGGACAACTGTTGAGACAGTTAGCTTATCTCATCTGAGTAAATACCAAATCATGGGTTTTTCACTAATTAGAACTCAAAATGTCTTGGAAGTACTGCATACAGATTCTTCTTCACTCAAGATAATTAAATACTTCAAGACATACAGATCAGTGTGCTTGAAATCACCTCATTTATGTACTGGGTAAGCACTTTTGAGGGTTTTTGCAAGTAATTAACTCTAGTAGTAAAGCAATACTAAAGTCTACTGAGGTAAGACAAATGGTGGTTAAGCTGTTAGTTAATGACAGTTAGTATAATATCTCCTTAGCAGGTACTAAGAGTTTACCCAGTGTTTTGTTGTTGTTGTGGTGGTGGTGGTTTATTGTTGTTTTTAAAAGCAGATCTTGTTAAAACACTCCTTCCCGGCAAATCTCACCAACTTTTAGAATTATGCTATGTACAAAAAGTGCATTGTATTTTTCATTTATTTTCTTTTTTAATTAAAAAACATTATTCATAAAATTTTTGCCATTAGTCCTATTAGTAGATACTTTCCTGGAGGCATTCAAAGCTAGTCACAGTCAGACTACCTCCTGTAATTCCATTTTTTTTTATCCTTTGTTCACCCCACATATACACCCACTCCACTCCCATCATATACCATGCATTCCAATCACACTGGCTTCCTTATTGTTCATTGAACAAGATGCTCCATCTGCAGACACTGGACATTGTCATGTCCTATATCCCCTATGACTTAAAAACTCACTTTCTCTCTCTCTAACATACACACACACACACACACACACACACACACACACACACACACTGGAGTGAAGGGAGAGAACCGCAGAAAGGCATAAAGGGGCTGCCATCTGAGTCACTGGACAAAGCACATACAACAATGAAACTACAGGTCTTTTGAACTGACAATATGGTCATAGAAATGGTTAAGCATAAAACATCTTGAAACTACCAATCAGACCTCAGAAGTAGCTGATGGCACAGTGGATAGAGGCTGGGCCTGGAATGAAGACCTGAGTTCAAATTCAGTCTTGGAAAAGTAGTAGTTGTCTGACCCTAGGTGGGTTACTTAACCTCTGCTTGCCTCAATTCTCTGAGGGAAAATGTGGATAACAATAGCATCTTCTTTGCAGGGTTGTTATGAAGATAAGATTTGTAAAACTACTTAGCACAGTGCCTAGCATATAGTATGTACTATATAAATGCTAACTACATTCCTTCCTTTCTTCCTTCCTTCATTCTTTCTGTCTGTCCTTCCTTCCTTCCCCAAGCACACAGTCTCATTTATAGCTTCAGTTAAGTAAAGCACTGGACAATCACCTAGTGTGACATAGTGCATACAGTACTGGACTTAAGAGTGGATAAGGCCCAGGTTCAAATTTCACCTCTCATACTTACTATTTTGTGACCATGAAAAAGTGAACATCTCTTAACCTAGGTTTCCTGGCATGAAAAATGAGCATACTATCTTAGTATGTATTTCACAGGGATAAAAATTACTGGGAAAATTCTAAAGGAATGTGGCTAAAATAGATTTAGACCAACATTTTACAAGATATTGCAAGAAGGTCAGAATGGATATACTACCTGAATGTTAAAGGTTCCACTATTTTTTTCTATATGCAAAATAAAACCAGATCAAACAATTTCACAGTTATAGTTATGGGAGAATTCTTTTATTCCTCCAATTTATATTGAATTGCTTAGTTTTCAAAAGTATTTCAAAATTATTTTTTGCAGTGTATTGTCATATAAATTGATCTAGTTCTGCTCATATCACACTACATAAGTTCATATAAATCTTCCCAATTTCCCCTGGAACTGTTCATCTTATCACTTATTGTGACAATAATATTATAACATTTATTATGATTTAATAATATAGTGTAGTTTGTTTGACCATTATTCAATAGGTAGAGATATGTCACTGGAATAGACAACGTACCAAAGTACCAAAAATTTGAGTCTGCCAACTATAGGCTATCTTGATTCCTGGAGTAATTCTTGAATATATTATGGAAGGGACAATTACATATCAATCAACAATGGATAAAATATCAATTCTTAATTTATCACCATCAAAGGATGTTTTAGCAAACATTTAGAAAAGGAAGCAGTGAGGGGAGGAGCCAAGATGGCAGAGTAGAAAGATACATATACACTTAGCTCTTACCCCACAGCCCACAAAATACCTGTAAAGAAGAACTCTCAACAAATTCTAGAGCAGCAGAAGCCACAGAACAATGGAGTGGAGTAGATTTCTGTTCCAGAGAGACCTGAAAAATCGACAGGAAAGATCTGTCGCACACCAGAGCAGAGCGGGGCCATGAGCACCAGGAAGAACAGATCTGAGCAGGATTCAGGGACAAAATGTCCAGCAACAGCACAGATCCCTCAACTCACAGGTACCAAAGGTCAGTGAAAGAGTCTTTTCAGCTGACCAAGAGGGGAGCGGGGTGTCCCCATAACTCAGACCCCCTCAGGAGGCAGCAGCAGAGGCAGCAGCAGACAGGGGCTCCCAAAGCAGGCAGTAGCCCACATCCATTGTTGAAGGTCTCCTCCTAACCCCCTGAGGGAACTGAGCCCTGTGTGGCAGCACTGCCACCACCTAAGCAGCTGAACTTAATCTAACACTGGATAGCAGCCCCAACTCCTCTGAAAACCTCTAAGGCTTGGGAGCAGCACTTGAATCTCTGCCCCCAAGCACTAATTGGGCAGAACTGGAGGCAAAATGGTTGTAGAGAGGAAACTCAGAAGTCAGAGTAGAAAGATACATATACGCTTAGCTCTTACCCCACAGCCCATAAAATACCTGTAAAGAAGAACTCTCAATATTTCCCAGAACTGTCTGGGAAAATGCCCAAAAAAGGAAAAAAAAATAAAACCATAGATGGTTACTTTCTTGGGGAACAGGTGTCTCCTCCCTTCCTTTCAGATGAGGAAGAACAAGGTATACTGTCAGAGGAAGTCAAGGCCTCTGCCTCCAAAGGGAACTTAAAATGGGCTCAAGCAATAGAAGACCTTAAAAAACAAGTTAGCAGCTTACTAAAGGAGAACCAAAACAATGCTGAGGAAAATAACAGCTTTAAAAAGAGGCTAACACAATTGGAAAAAGAGGTCCAAAAATTAACCAAATGGAGGAGAAGGTTCAAAAGCTCACTGAACAAAAAAGTTCATTGGAAGAGAGAACTGAGTTCAGGGAAATGAATGACTATGAGTTCAACCAAGAAGTTAGTAAACACAATCAAAAATTTGAAAAAATAGAAGATAATGTGAAACAACTCATTGGAAAAACAACTGACCTAGAAAATAGAACCAGGAGAAATAATTTAAAAATTATTGGACTAGCTGAAAGCCATGATCAAAAAAATAGCCTAGACATTATCTTCCATGAAATTATCAGGGAAAACTGCCCTGATATTATAGAATCAGAGGGCAAAATGGATATCGAAAGAAGTCATTGATCATCTCCTGAAAGAAACCCCAACAGAGAAACTCCTAGGAATATTGTGGCCAAATTTCAGAGTTCCCAGATCAAAGAGAAAATACTTCCAGCTAGAAAGAAACAATCTGAGTACTGTGGAAATACAATCAGGATAACACACAACATGGCAGCTTCAACATTAAGGAATCGAAGGGCTTGGAGTGTGATATTTCAGAAGTCAAAGGAATTGGGATTGAAGCCAAGAATCACCTACCCAGCAAATCTGAATATAATACTTCAAGGGAAAAAATGGTCGTTCAGGGATATACCTGAATTTCAAGATTTCATGTTGAAGAAAAGACCAGATCTGTATTTAAAAATTTGACCTCCCAAGACAAGAGTCAAGAGAAGCATGAAAAGGTAAACAGAAAAGAAAAATCATAAAAGACTCTCCAAAGCTGAACTGTTTACATTACTACATGGAAAGAAAATATTTTTAACTCTTGAATCTTTTCTCAGTATTTGGGTAGCTGGAGAGATTGTACATACACACACATACACATAACCACAGATAGATAGAGAGTACAGGATGTGTTATATCAGAAGAGATGATATCTACACACAAATAAAATAAAATAAAAATTAAAGGGTGAAGGAGGAAAATTCAGGGAAGTGAAAGAGAGCAATGGAATTGCGCAGGCTATAACTCATAAAAGAGATAAGAAAAATCTTATTCACTGGAGGGGATAAGGGAGAAAGGGAGAAGGGGAAAAATAAAGCTACTCTCCCCACTTGTGGCTGAAGGAGGGAGTAATATGCTCACTAAATTTGATATGAAAATTTATATATACCACAGGAAAGTAGGAGAGAAGGTGACAAGTGGAGCAAGGGGAATGTTAGAAGGGAGAGTAAATGGGAGAAGGGAGTCACTAGAAGTAAACACTATCAAGAAGGGACAAGGTCAGTTGTAGGGGAAAAATAAGGGGGGACAGGGTAGATCAGAGGACAATATAATTAGTATTACACAACATAGTTACTATGGATGCCTTTTGCAAAACAACACATATTTAGTCTGTATTGAATTGGTTTCCTTCTCAGTAGGACTGGGGAGGGAAGGAGGAGAGGGAGGGAAGTTGGAATTCAAAGTATTAGAAATGAATTTTGAGAATTTTTATTGCATATAATCAGAAAATAAGAACTACAGGGATAGGGGTATGGAAATTTATCTTGCCCTGCAAGGAAAGAGAGAAGATGGGGATAGGAGAGGGGTGGAGGATGATGGAGGGGAGGGTACATTGAGGGAAGGAGTAATCAGAATGCAAGGTATTAGGAAGCAGGGGGAGGGGAGTGATGGGGAGAAAAATTGGACATGTTACAAAGTGCAGTAAAAGCAGTTAGTATTAAAACAATAGACTGAATTAATTACTGAGAATAAATCAATGACATCTTTAGTTTGGAGAAAAGAATTTCAGTCTAAATTTCCTATAGGAAGGTAACCTTGGGAAAAATTTGGCATTGATGGAAAAGTCAAGGTTTTAACGGTAAATTTGATTTTGTGATTGCCATTTAATCAGGAACTAGTACATGTATAGAAAGCCATGTAAGCCACTTAAGACTTGCCTCAAAAGATGTTCCTTAGCCAAAGTGAAATTATAATCATATTTGAAACCTGGTTATTGGAACTTGCCATTCTTAGATACTATGGGACTATTAAGAGACTGTTCTTCTGAGTCTACCTCCAGGTATGGGAAGCAAGAAAGGCAGTCTGAGTCTCCAAAACATGATGCCAGTAAGCTGATGAGATGCTGGTATGAATTGCGTAAGTGATCTCAAAGGAAGGGTGGGAGAGTGGCTTTTCAGCATGGGCTGAGGTTGGATTCTCCTGATTCAATTTCCCCACTGACACCTGGAAGACTTTAAACCTGACTGAACGCAAGTGGACAATCTAATCCTGCCTGGAATTGACATGAAGTTGGGAAGATATTGTATCCCTGCAATGTCCTTACTATTGGTGGCAATTTCCTATAGTCAAAAGATTTGTAAGCTTAATACCAGATCTATTCAATTATAGATTATGGTTAGGGGAACCTCCGAGGTTGTCTAAAATTAAGCTATTAGGCATAGGACTTTAGACCAACAACAAAAAGTCAGGGTCCTTTAATTCTTAGTAATACTGTGGAGACAATTAGGTCAAGAGCTTGTGAAGTTAGCAACATAAATATTATTTGTGTCTCAGTTGGTTAATGTTTAAAAAAAAAATTTCTTTTGTGATCCATATTGTAAATGCTTTAAAAAACAGGTATCACCTGACCAAAAGTTTTAATTGCTTTATCTGTTATAAACTGTGTTAAAAATAAATAATGGGGAAAAAAAAGAAGCAGTGAAGACAAAGAGCCATCATTTTTTTTTTAAATCAAGAACAGGTCACATCAAATTAACTTTATTTCCTTTTTTGAAGAAAATGTGTACACTCACAGATTAGAAAAATGCTGAATGTACAGTTTACCTACATTTTAGCAAAACATTTGACATAGTCTCTTAGATGTTGAGGTCGGAGCTACTGCATCTTTGTCAACTTTTACCCAGCTACAATGAGTATCTTTCCAGTCTTTCTGTTCTCATTACTTCATGGTGCTATATATATATATATATATATATATATGCGTATATATGTGTGTGTGTGTGTGTGTGTGTGTGTGTGTGTGTGTGTGTGTACGTATATATATAAAGGTTCTTGATGTACAGGGCTTCAAATAGTTTTCCTCTACTAAGAATATGGAAAAATTAAATGCTAATCAAGAGGAAATTCTGAAATTTATTGCATGTAATGAAATTTTCTTAATGCCTGCTACAGCTTTGTGTGTGTGTGTGTGTGCGTGCGCACGTGTGCTTCTCAGTGATCAAGAAAGCTTACTTCAGTCTTTCATATACTACAGATTTCTTAGTCTGCAATACTCCTTCCAAAGAAATCAATATGGTAGGACTTTATTTAATGACCTGATGACTGTTGTTGAACACATAATAATTAATCCTGTATGTCCACTATTTGTGAGAAGACTATGTCCCTAGAGCATTTCTTTTATAAGCAGATTGGGACCAACAGTTGCATGGTTTAACAACCAGTTAAATTATATGTAAGCAATTATAACTGCCAGGTATTGGTACTGATTTTGGTCCAGATTATGTAATTTCTCTCTGTAAAAATTGCTTAATTCTTCAGTGTGTTAAAAGCAAGTATTTTCAGAGAGAATATTATTCTCTCTGAATAAGAAATTTCTCTCTGAGAAAAATATTATTATACTCAGGGTATAAGTAGATTTTCATCTTATAAGCAAAAGTCTATTAAGCTAAAGAAAAAATAGTTTAAAACAATGAAACATGCCTAACATCACCAATTACATAAATTTTTTACCCCTTCACACAAAAATCCTAAATTTCTTTCATGCCTGCTCATGTTAATTATACTTTGCATATGGTGTAAGTCCTTGATTTAATACCACACTTAATATTTGTGGATGTGTTGAGACAGTATTCTTTTTTTCCCCATTTGATAATTTCCATCAAAGTAATTGTAGTAGAAATAACGGAACTGCATATATTTTAAAACTTCATCTAAACAAGCAAACTAATTCTATGTTGTTTTATGTAATAAATCTCTTCAGCCCACAATTTATAAGAGTACTTAGTCACTACATTAGTGGCTAGCCCTTCCTTGTCTTGTTCATAACTTGTATAATTTTTATAAAAAGTTCAACCAATAGCTTTGCTAGTTGCATGAATAAAATCATTTCAATCACATAACCACTGTGGACAGAGTCAATATGCATGTAGTGTAAGATGCAATCTTTCATTCACTTGATCCTTCAACTAGAATTTGTCAAACATTTTGAATAGGTGAAGATTCTAAAACAGAAATAGAAAGTCTTGTTCCTCAATACATGTAATGACACTTCAGGTATTATCTTTATAGACTGTCATAATCTAGATTCTAAACTGCCAATTTTCTTGGTTTCTTAGGCTTGAATTTCCATAAAGGATTATAGCGGTTGAGACACCACCTGAAAGAAGTGCCTTTAGCTAAAGATTAATTAATAGTCACTCAAGTGACTGTTCTTGGTAACTTGTCCTGCTAATAATGAAGTTAATGCCATAGAGATTTCGTGTTCATCCAAGAAAACTGATTAAAAAGTTACACAAGAAAGTTTATATGTAAAATAACTAATGAAAAAATACAGTATGTATCTTTTTTCTGTAATAGGTAAATTTTGGAGAATTGCATACAGTGTACAACCCTGACTTTATTTGTATGAATTGTTAAGTTGTATTCTTTGAGCCTTAGTGAATTCCTTTATAAAACTCATTCTGATTTTTATTACTGTTGCATTATTGGAAAATATTTAAAGTACTACAAAATTTCAGTGGTACAAGGTGAGGTATATTAATTCTTTGTAACTACTTTTTTTAATATGTGCATGTAATTAAGATTCTTATCAAATTACTTTTATTAGTAACTTGTCATAACCATCAGTTATCCATATCATTTTGCTCAGCCTGCAGGCACAAAGGCAATGTTTTTTTTTTAATGGACTAGAATAATTCTTTTTTATTGCTCTTACTTTATTTGATTGTACTCACTTTTATCGGGAATTTAGGGGACTATACACTAAGTTGGAGAAGCAACTGTATAAAATATATTTGATCTTTTTTGTGACTGTCCATAACATCACTGAATCTGTACTCTGAAGGTTTTATAACCAAAATTTCTATAGCAATAAAGTGAACGTAATTTTTTAAAGTCTCTTAGAAATGATTAATATATAGTATACATATTAGTTAACATAGTGTACTTAACATTAGTTAACGTAGTATACATGTAGTATAATTTAGTTAATAGTGTACTATATTAGTTAATGTAGTGTACATACACAGCTTAGTGAGAGATCTATATTGAAGTGATCCAAAGATCTGTTCTTGATTCCAATAGTCTTCAAAATATTCATCCACATTGTTACTTGTAGAATGAACAGCGATTCATCTTGCCATTTTGTGCTTTGTATTAAGAGATGCCAATTCACCCTTAACTCAGATGTAATAGTTAATTGACAATATTAATTGACAATAAACCAGTAGTTAATTGAAAATCATGTCACTTCAAAATTTCCCTCTTATTTCACTTGCTGAAAGTGAACTTTCTTATCCTCTATAATTCTTCCTGGTAGTTCTTAGGTCCAACTGTTGCAGAAAGGGTCAGAGAAGGGTCTCCGTGTTTGATAGAAACAGAAATGGAGCACAACTACTGAGCATGAGGGGATGACTAGGTTAATCCAATGATCAGATACTTTACATCACTTTCTCCCTCTTCTAGCCTCCTCTGCTCATTTTCTGAAACTTCTTCATGACTTTCTATTTCTCTGTCCCTTTACATCTGCATGAAGATGTCTTTTCTTCTCTGCTCCAAACACTGCCACCACCTTCAACCGGTCTTCATTTGTTTTCAAGTTCTCTCTGCATCCAGGTCATTCTCCTAAGGACATGCTTCAACTATTGTCTACTCCTACTGTTGTTGCTGCTACTGTTGCTGTTCCTTCTCCTCCTCCTCCTCCTTCTCCTCCTCCTCCTTCTCCTCCTCCTACTACTACAGTTGATGGTGCTGCTATTAGTACTACTATCTAATATTTGTGCAGCATTTCAAGGTTTATAAAATACTTTATAAGTATTATCTTATTTGGCCTTCACAACAACCTAGGGGGAGGGTAAATTTTCCTCATTTTACAGATGAGGAAACTGAGACAAGCAGAAGTTAAGTGACTTGCCCAGAGTGATGCAGCTCTTACATTCCTGAGGCGAAATTTGAATTTCCTGACTTTAGATCAAGTTCCATACATTGTGCCACCTCATTGCATCTACTTCAAAATATATGGGACCTAGAAAAGAAAGAACATAATACTCCAAGTATGGTCTTACCAGGTAAAAGCACAATGGGACTATCACCAACGTTTTCAACATTTTCTATAAATGTAGCTTGAGACTGCATTCACATTTTCTGGCTGCTACAATATAATGTTGATTTATTATTTAAAAATTATTGTCCAGTAAAACTATAAATCTTGTACAAACTATTATCTAGTCACATCCTTTCCATCCTATACTTATATGGGTATTTTTAAAAATGATTTTATATACAGTTTTGAGTTCCATATTCTATCCTTTCCTTTCTTTTTCCCCTCTCCCCAAACTGAGAGTCTAAGAAATCAGATAGTGCTTATATATGTGTGATTAAGTAAAACATTTCCAAATTAGTCATTTTGTAGAAGAGGATTCAAAAGAAAAAATGAAAGAAAGTGAAAAATGGCATGCTTCAATCTGTGTTTCTCTGGAGGCAAATGGTATGCTTCATCATTAGTACTTTGGGATTGTCTTGGATCACTGTATTGTTGAGAATAAGCTGAGTCTTTCACAGCTCATTGAACAATATTGCTGTAACTGTGTACAACATTCTCCTGGTTCTGTTCACTTCACTATGTATCAGTTCATGTAAGTCAAGGTTTCTTTTTCTGAAATCATTCTGATTGTCATGTCTTATAGCACAATAATATTCTGTTATGATCATATACTGCAGTTTGTTTAGCCATTCCCCAATTGATGAGCATCCCTTTGATCTCCTGTTCTTAGCTACTAATGTAGGAATTGCCAATTATACTTCTCTTATTGAGCCACTAGGTTGTGCAGTGTATAGAGTGTTG
>JAQQSK010008477.1:0-13494 GCA_028658325.1 Potorous gilbertii
ACACCTCCCCCCCACACATGACTACTGAGCAGCGTCCCCGGCTGTCCTCCCGCCGATAGGGCCCCGGGGGGGGGCCCCGACGATGGAGGCTCCGCCCCTCTGGCCATCTCTTCCTCTTTTCGCTTCCGCCCGCACCACGTGTTTCGCCGGGCCCGGTCCCCTCCTCCCTTCCTCCTTTTACTTCCCTTTCTGCCCCTGGTCGCTGCTGTAAAATATCGTGAGCGGCAGCCGGCGGCTTTACGGCTTGCCCGTACCTGAGGCCAGCCCGGGAGTGCCCGCCGGCCGCCCGCGCCGGTCTCCCCAGGGCCGTCCGCTTCCTCACCCGGACGCGCTTCCCCTCCTCCTCTCCCCCGCCCCCGCTCCCTCCCTCCTCTCCCCCGATCCTTTCCCAGTCTCCGGGAATGTGAGAGCTGCCATGAGGCCGCGCTGCCCCCTGCCCCGGGGTTGAGGCGGCAGGTGTCGCGGGAGGCGGGGACAGGGGGCCGCGGGGTGGGCGCGGAGGGCGGTGCGCGCGCGCGCGTGTGTGGGTCTCGGGAGAAGGGGCAGTCCCTGCGAGGCACCCCGGGGCCGCAGGCATGGAGGAGAGCATGGAGGAGGAGGAGGGCGGCGGCGGCGGCGGCTACGAGGCCATGATGGACGACCAGAACCACAACAACTGGGAGGCCGCCATGGACGGTTACCGGCAGCAACCGCCGCCGCCGCCGCCGCCCCCCTCCTCCTCCTCCTCCCGGGAGCCGCCGGGAGCGCCGCTGCTGGCCGTGGCGGCGGCGGCCACCGAGAGGAAGGGCCCCCCGGAGGGGCTGGGGCCGCCGCCCGAGGCCAACGGGGTGGCGATGATGATGCGGAAGAGCTGCGACGCGGCCGCGGCCAAGGCGGCCACCGCGCCCGCGCCTAGCGCCACCATCAACCTCCATACCTCCACCTCCAAGTTCTGTGAGTCCTCTCCCGACCCTCGGCCTCCCTCCTCCCTTTGTCCCGAGGAAGCCCCGCTCCCGCAGCCTCGAGCGGCCGCCGTCCGTCGTCCGGAGAGCCCCAAGTTCGCAAGATCGTTATCTCCCCCCTGGCAGCCACCCTCCCACGGTGGGGAGCCCCTCTCTCTTCTTGCTGCCCCTTGTCCCGCTCCGGGGGGGTGTGTGTGCGGAGCGGGCCCTTCTCGGGGCCCGGGGGGTGGGGAAGGCAGGCAGGCAGGCACCCCCACTTCCTCGGCCGCCCCAGCCCGTCCCTCCAACGTAGAGAGACGTGGCTCCTTGGGGGGGAGAGGACTAAGTGCAGCCTCGCTCGCCAAGGCGGAGCAACTGAAAAGAACTTTGTCCAGCACCTGTTCCAGCGGGAAGTTGGTTGTGGAGGGTGAAACTTGGGGTCCCGTAGGGATCTGGGTCAACCCCGTGAGCCTCTTCAGGCTTAGGAACCGAGATGGGGTACTGCTTGTTAGTAGAATTCCAGACTAGTCCGCGGAGTCAGTCCCAACCAAGTTAGCCACAGTCCGGTGGCGGGGGAGGGGGCATTAGTACGGGGAGTTTGTTTTTAGTGGCATCTGGTAAAGCAGCTTGGAGCCTGGGTTTTCAGTTACTGATTAATCATCGCCCAGTTCGCTGTGCAGATCAAGCATTTGAATTAAAATGTTGAATTAGAGTATCATACAAATTTTTACTAGAGGGATTCAGTCCTCATTTTCACCCAAGATGATGCTGATACGTATGTAAGTGGGTGGCTTTCCATTGTGTGGGTGTGATGGGAAAGGATTGTTCACATAAGTTCCTTGAATTGCTATTAAGGTCCAGGTTGGCACTTCTCATAATATGCCATGTAGGAGAGCTAAGAAGAGCTTGATTTGATGCTTAATATTTACAGATGTTAATATGAAAAACACTCAAGTTGGAGAGAGAGTTAAAGGATGAAAACCAAGGGTCGTGAAAGTGTTTTAGGTTCTTTTACGTTTTGTTCTAGTTAAAAGATGTTTGAAAATAATTTGATCTGGGATTCAGGAAAAAAATGTTTGGGTTTACTTGTCAAAATCCTGGATAAGATTTCTCTGTCATTTTGTAGGGAAGTTGATCTGTTTGCAAAGAGGTCAGTTAATGCATACAGACCTTAATGAACGAATATGTCTTCCCATCTCCCAGGTTGCTTAAAACCCTGACTAGGATTGAATTCCATTTCTGATTGATAGATGGCAGGTTTGTGTACTGGCTGATCTTACGTATTGGTGTTTTATAGCTGTATTGCACTACTGACATTGTTTCAATGTTAATTCTTGGCCCTATTCTATCCTTATAGTTGCCCTTTTCATCACTCCAGATAACATATTTTGCTCTTAAATTATTTTCTGCATGTTTAGTCCAGTGGAACTGTGCTATAACTAATACCTTTTTGAAAAAGGTAGATTTGAAAAAGGTAAGTTTGAAAAAGGCTGCATTTTAAGTCATTGTTGTTGATCCTATGCCAACTGAGTGTCGCTTTTAAGGAAATTATAAACATGGAGTCCATGAACTTATTTTTTCTCATTTGATAACATATTTCAGTGTAATTGGTTTCCTTGGTAATCCTATTTTATTTTATGCATTTAAAAGTTTCTTCTGAGAAACATCCATAAATTTTCACTGTATGTTATGCATTTAAAAGTTTATTCTGAGAATCGTCCATTAGTTTTCACCATAAGTTTCTATACCTTTTCACCAGACTTTCTTAGGGGTCCATGACACAGGTTAAAAAGCCTTGCTCTAAGGTCACACTGATGAAACTGGTGATACCTGAAAAAGCTCCATGTACTGTTTGCAGAAGATCCAATTCCATGTATGTAAGCTCTGTGGGTCTACGTTGACCTGGATCTTATCATGTTGGTCTCTATCTGCCAGTCCCCAAATGCAAGCTTTCCTAATCCTTTTTTCACCTCAACATTTGGCAAATTATTGCAACCTAAATATTTTGATGATAGAGTGCTTGCATGACTCCTTTCAGCCTTGCATAACTAATGTGAGAGACTTTCATGTGTTGCTTCTCTGGTTTAGGCTAATATGTTACTTTCTTGAGGTTTGTCAGCCTACAATGTAAATTCCTTCACTATTTGTGTGTCGAGTCTTTAGTGCAGTTGTCAGCAAATAGAGTTTATGCTTCATTCTGTCTTCAGGCATAATTGTAAAATAGACTAAAAATGGACTGACTTTCCCTCATTGATAGTGTTATGAGATGGAAGGATTGATTTAGCTAGAGAAGAATTTATTAATATCCTAACTTTCCAGGCTCAATTTTATAGATAATATTAAATATTATCTATTTAGCAGTGAATTTTTGGTATAAAGATGTTTTATACTCTAGCAGATAATACAGTTTATCTTATAACCCAGAGAACTTGTTTAAGTTAATGTTCCAAATTTACTCTGCAAAGATTTAACACTAATTGTTTCTGTGTAGCTCTTTACAGCTGCAAAGCACTTGAAAGTACATAATCTCAAGAAGTAGTACCATTTTTATTTTTCCCATTTTACAGATGAAACAGACTTGAAGTAACTTTTCTAAGACTGTACAACTAACTATGAAGTGGCAGAGCTGGGACTTAGCTCTAAATCCAGTTTGCTTTCTACTGTTTAATTTTTGGACAAGACATATGATTTCATTGTAGGAAACTCCCTCTACCAATGCAAATAAGCAGTTTCTCATCATCTTCTAGTCTTAGGGAGTTGCCTGGGGCAATGAGGGCTTGTGAATTGGCCTAAACCTATCCAGTAAGTGTCAGAGGCAGGACTTGAACCTATGTTTTGCCTGACTCAGCCTTACTATGTACTGCTGTGCTATTTTTCCACCAACTTACTGTGCTTCCACCTCTAAATTAGTACCATGGAGATAAGCAGTTATTAGAGCAATTCAGATGAAGAGTAAACTTTTGGTTTATTTTTTGCCAAATTTAATATATACTTAAATTGAACCTTTGTCTCTAGTGAAGGTCTTTGTGCTTTTCCTGTAACTACCACCTAGAGATTGTGTTCACTTTACATTATTGTATTGCTGCCTAAAGAACCATGTTGTAATTTTAGAAGTGCAAAGTCCTGTCGTACAGTAGCTATTCCAGGGGAACTCAGATGATAATCTTGCCAGTGGTAGAAAGTGGCAGGCTATACTGAGCAGCTTTGTGTTCTTAAAAATATACTTAGTGAAGCTTTCTCAAATTCCAAGGCTTCTCTTCAGCAGAAAACACCTATATTGACGTTAGGACTGAAAATCATAAAAGAAAAGACTGAACTAGAGCATATTTTCAATGCAATTTCAAATGTGTTATCTTCTGAAGAATTAATTGGAGTAAGGAAAGTCTTTTGAGACCTTTCAAGTAGCTAGAATGTTACAGATTATTTCTGAAATGTTTATCATATAATTTAGATATGGAAAAGGCCTTAGAAATGTTGTCTAGCTCCTGCATATTACAGATGAAGTTAAGTCGGGAAGAGATTGTGACCTTCCCAAAGTCACTGAATAGCAGAGTTAGAATTTGGACCCAGAGTTCATCTGAATGTAATGCTTTTATCATCATTGAGGAAATATGTATGTGTGTATATGTGTGTGTGTGTGTGTGTATCATACCAGGGTTTTAAATTTCATTTAATCTTGTCACATAACCAATGCTCTTAAGAAACATTTTGTTTGAACCATGACTTTACAATAAACTCAAGGATTTTGCCTTGTCTAGAATTTCAATATTCAATACTGCTACAAAAAAAGGCAAAAACAAAGAAACCTCTTAGAATAGTCTTTCTTAGCCTGCTTTTGTAACTGTTGTTGTTTTCTTGGGACTTATCAACATATCTGCTGTGATTTGGTTTACAGCTTGGCAAAAAAGCAAGACCAATAAATGGGGTATGGTTCTTTCTAATATGCAGAAAGAAGATATAAATGATTTTTGTTTCCCCTTTTACTGGCCTGACTCTTAGATGCAACTGTGAATCCCATCTTGTGCTATAAATGTCAAAGAACTTATTTTTTCATTATCAGAAGGAAGTTGAAATAATGTAGTTTTTAAAAGACATTTAAAATATTACTTTCTACTTTTAAAATTCTGACTGTGACAAATTTGGCAAGGACTAAGCTAAAACTTTTAACTTTTGTGCCTTGAATATATCAGAGCTGGAGAATAGTCTGACTATATAAGTGAGGAAACTTATTTTATGTTCTATACAAAGAACCCTCTATAAACTACAAATATAATTATCATTTGCCCATGTATATTAAGACAGATTCACTTGGCTGATTTTTATTTTCTCTAGAAAGTTATTAGTGACTTATTCCTTCTTCATAAATCCAGTGGACTTTACTTATTTTTCATTCTTGACTTCTTTGTGGCAACAGATACTGTTGACTAATCCACTCCTTGAAATTCTATAGTGTTTGAAAAAAAGAAAATAGGAGAACCAAGCAAACACAAAACCCCAGAAGTCAGGTGAGAAGAGAGTTTCAAAGAGGAGTAGGTTGGCTAGCTGTTTGTTAGAGAGATCAAGAAAACTAAGGACCGAGAAAAGTCTTTTGAGAGATACTGCAGAGAAGTAGTCAGACAGCAGGTAAGAGGTGGGCTTAGATCCATGAGGTTTGTGCTCTAGTTCTACTTTGGAAGTTTATTACTTGTGTGAAACTCTGTAGCCTTTCTCTTTATCTACTAAGACCTTATCAAATTATATTAAAGTTGGTGGAGAGAGTTGTCTAAATACAGATCCAAAGCACATTCTTGTTTCTCCTTTGCTAGTATTTTTTTTTTTCTAGATCTCTAGATTTCTGTCTTCTACCTTGTCATCTGCACTCTCATCCAGTATTTTCAACAGTCAGGAAGACAGTGTACTTGAAGAGTTTAAGATGATTTGGGGACCCCTAGGACCAAAATAGAACTTTTCTTTTCAAATTGCTTCTCTCCTTAGAAACCAGTTCTTAGCTATCCCCGTGGTCAGTTATCATTTGTTTAGTCTCCCAGGTTAGAAACATTGGAGGTACAGGATCATGGTTTTAGAGCTAGCACAGACTAAGTTGTCAACTAGTCTAACTCTTTTGTGTTACACGTGAGAAAAACTTAATCCCAGAGAAGTAAGGTGAATTGTTGAAAGTCACACAGAGCTGGAATATAAACCCATTTCAGTTTATTTCAGATCCAACTACACTAGTACTTACTTTGCTCTACACTACTTCTTTCATCCTTTGCATCCAACTTGTCATTAGTACTCGACTATTTCTTCCTTTTGGAAAGTGTCCAATTTAATCCTTATTCTCAGTCCTCCCATTCCAGGCCAAATTCCTAGACTTTAAAGAGAAGAAAAAGGCCTTAGAAATCATCTATTCCAACATTCATTTTACATTCTGTTTGTATTATTGCAATAATCTTATGGCTGTCCTACCCAGCCTCCATTATATCTGTCCTATACATTACTTTCTGGCTAATCATCCAGAAACGTTTTTCTTAATATTCTACCTTGCTCAAGAAGCATAGAGGAGTAGTGGGAAGGGTATTGGAATCAGGAACTTGCTTACTGTGTGACCATAGTTATTTAATCTTTATCTGTTAAATGAGGTGTTTGGATTAGGTAGTTTTTAATAACCTGTGAGTTTAAGCATATGAGCCTATACTACCCTTTTTTTTTGCCTTAATAACTGCAATTTGGTACTGAGTTACCTAGCCAATCTTATTTCCTTCTTAGTCTTTAACACATATATTTTTATTTTGCCTAGGTGGGTCTTCTCCCTTGTATGAGATATCTGAAATGCTCAACCTGTTGGGATTTTATTTACATTTGAGAAAGCTGAGTTATAGAGAAGTTGAGGTTTTTTGCTTGAGGTCATAAAAGCCAACTCAGAAACCAAACACTTTTTCTAGTTCATTATTGTTGGATCAGATTTAGAGCTGGAAGGGATCATAGAAGCTTTTAAGTCCAACTCCATTTGCCTTGGCATGCGACAGGTGAATAGAATTGATGTGGATAGTCATCACATTGGTGACAATGACTGTAGGATGAGCCTAGTTGAATTTGGGGCCAGTATTAATTTGTTTTGAGGCTAATGTAGTTAAAATTACTAATAGGCCTTTTGTATACTTATGGGTGACATTTGTAAATTATGAACATTTACCTTTGTCGGATTGTGTAGGTCTAAAATGTTACTAGAGAATGAAATGATGTTATCTGGGTCATAATTTCTAGTTGCTCCATTTCTTTTTTTTTTTCCTTGCGTTTTCCATTTAGGGAGAAGACATACTTTTCCAACTCTTACTTGCAGTTCCATTTCAGATTGTTTAGACTTGGATGGCCATTGCCTGATGAGACATATTGATGACAGTCAAAAGATTTCAAAGATTATGACATTAGTTTTTCATGAAATATTTAACAATGACCACTAGCTGGTTTTCAGTTGAGATTATCTAGATTAAGTAGATTGGTATAAATAAATTAATGGCAATGAGTCAACTACTATAGTTAAGACTAAGTCTGAATTATTAAAGCTTTCTATGATTACTGAGTTTAGTATTCATTTGCTCCCTATGCTAAAGTTGATTAGCTGTTTTGAATCTTTTAAAATTTATAGGTGATGAATTGCGAAAATCTAGGCAATTCCGAAAGATACTATAGACCTTCACTGTTTTCCCAAATAACTTGGTTTATATCAGGCAGGCCTGAACTAGTTAGCTACTAGATGAGTGGCATCCACTTATATGTGTGTGCCTCAGACTGTTTGATGTATAAACATTCAATTTGGCAGTGGTTGTTGAAGTTGTGTGGGAGTTGAGAATACTTTTATTTATGTTGGAATAAATTAGATTTTAATTGTTACCTAATTACTAGCAATCTGGCATTTCTAAAACCTCATAAAATAGCAAATGTGTTTTAACCAGCTCTACACACTCCCAAATTTATTCTTATAAATGCTTACTGTTTTGATCTGAATCACTTGAGTGATAAGTGTAATATCACCTGATGTTGTGTTTGAAACAAACGATACTTTTCACATTGTATAAATACTTATTTATAAGCTCCTTGAGAGTAGGGATTATTTCATTGTTTGTATCCCCCATCTCTAGCACAGTCTCTTGTAGACATACTTTTTGCTGAGTAATTTAGTGAACATTATTGGTTAGGGTTCTTATCACATGGTGATATGCAACAAACAGACAAGGCATTAAACTGATTCCTTTGGCACAGTGGATAGAATGCTTAGTCTGGAGTCAAGAAGACTTGAGTCTTAGATGTAGCCTCAGCTACTAGCTGTGTGACCCTTGGCAAGTTGCTTACCCCTGTTTGCCTCAGTTCTTCATCTATAAAATGAGCTAGAAAAGGAAATGTCAAACCATTCCAGTGTCTTTGCCAAGAAAACCCCAAAAAGGGGTCATGAAGAGTTGGACACACCTGAAAAAATAACTAAACACAAAAAGCTAGACATTGATGTTTTTACCTCTTAATAAATTAGTTTTTGACGTTTTATCAAATTAGAGATACTAATGCAGGAAGACAAATTTGACTCATTATTGAGCATTAGAATGAGAACCCATGATTGTAATGTGATAGTAGCATTAAAGAGACATGCAAATTTAAGGAAATCTAGGGAACAGGAGGGAAAGCATGGAACAGATCATTCGGGTGAAGAAGAAGTGAAAGCAGAAGCAGAGTATTATTGGAGTATTTTATAGCTCATCTGGAAATCTAAAAGAAATTCTTGAGGAGCTTGAGAAATAACTCACAAACCTATAGCAGCATGCTATAGTAGGGATGAGGGACTTGAGCTATCTAGACATCTCTTGTAGCTCTTCCTGCTTGAAGTAGGACAGCAAATTTTTAAAAAATTTACCTTAGTTATAATTAATATCATAAGATAAGATATTGATGAGTTAGAACAGAGGTGTCAAACATGCTCACTTCAAATACTCCCCACTGCAGCCCAAACTTGATTAAGATGTAATTGGGAAATATTTAACAAAATAAATGAAAATGCAATAAAACATAGACAACATTGCATTTGAAAACTAAGTTATGTGCCCCACAGGGAGCCTTATGTATGAATTATTGCTGCCCTCCCCCCTTCTGTGTTTTTTTGATTCTACTGGGCTAGAATATTAAGCCAAATGCATTAAGAAGAAATTTTTAATACAAAGAATTTTTCTTGGGTTCAGGAAAATCACTTTCATGAATATAGGATAAGGGAGTTAGGGATAGAGACCAATTGAGATTAACGGGTAGTTTAGTAAACTTGCAAATTCACTGAGTCACTTGTGTGAAACAATATTCTGGAAGGCAAATATGATCTCAGCTTAAATTCAGAGAAGAAGAGTACACTCCATACATAGTGGAGTAAGGAGGTGATGGCTTCACTATATTGTTTTGGTCAGACCACTTTGGGAGTATAGTATTTGCTTTGGGGTGCTACCGTTTAGGAGTTAGTATCTAATCTTCGATTTGATTTAATTGAGCAAACAGGACTGGTGGTATAATTGGAAAAGGCTTTGGCTCTGGAGTCAGGACCTATGTTGAAATATCAACTCAGACACTACCTGTGATTTTGAGTAAGACCCTAATATCTCTAGGTGTTAGTGTTTACGTCCATAAAACGAAAGAGTAGGACTAAATAATTTTCTTTGAACTGAGATCCAGAAGAACTATATCCTTAAGTACTAAAAGAGCTGGCAGATAGGATTGTTGAATCAATCTCATCTTGTTTTTCATCTTTGAAAGATAATGGAGAATTAGAAATATTGAGAGATTAGAGAAGTGCAAATATCCTCATTTTCATGAAAGAAAAGAATGACAAACTAGGCTGGTAAAACTTCAGTTCCTCTCACAACTTCATAGCCCTGTTAAAGAGTGTGTTTGTAAATATTTGGTAAAGGAGTAACTAGAACTAGCACAGTTTCATCAAAAACAGGTCATGCTAAACTAAACATGTATGTATGTATGTATTTGGGATCAAGGAAATGCTTGTAGGTATAGGTCTTAGATTTTGATAAAGATTTTAAGAATGTTTTCTTGAGCACCTGTATTATAGTTAGGGCTATTTGGAATTGGGTTAATATTTAGACTCAGTTGTTGATGGTTGGAAGGAAATCTTGGTGGATTGCCCTACAAGTTTGTGCTTAGAGCTATGCTGTTTAACGTTTTTGTTAGTGCCTTGGATAATTAATCTAGATTCAGAAGTCAAAAAAATTTTAAGAGGCTTCAGAAAATTATCTCAGAAATTACATCTGCGACTCTGTATTTTTGCTAAGTCTCTTCACCTTTAATTTTTAAAACAATTCTTCCATTATGTAAATTATAGCCTCCTTTTTTTCGTTTAGAGGAATAGTAAATTAAAAAAAGCTTGACCTTTGTAGTAAGTCAAAGATTATTAAAATGTTGTGAGATTAAAATCTTACTAGGAAAGTATAAAATTCAAGACTTATTTTATGGGTGAATATATCAAGTATACAGAGTTACATTAGCTAGGCTAACAGGTTTTAGAAAATCAATGGTCAAATTAAGATTAGAGAATGAGGAAATGAAATAAACTCTTAAAGTTTATTGTTACTTTAATTTTTAGTGCAGTTTGAAGACTTTGGTATATAGATCTGTTCCCAAATTGATATATCTACTTTGGATAGCAATTCCGTTCCCATCAACTAATCCATTCCTTGGAGGAAATAAACCAGGTTGCTGTGCTCTTGATACTTACCATTTTAAAATTCTGCTGCTCTGATAACATTTTTTTCAATGATGAATGTTAATGGTTGTGCTAACAAGGCAGCTGTAAGCAGGGCAGGGGTTACCGTGGAGTTTAGTTGGCATGTATAGTTCATTCACAAAGGATCACTAACAGAGCCAGAAAAGACATAGTCTAATAACCTCCCCGTTCTGCTGGTGAGGAAAACTATGACCCAACCAAATTGGTTTCCTACCTTTTAGGAAATAAAAATATTTTAAAAGTAGTTAATGGCTTTTAAAGTTTTCCACTTTCACTTGTGCTTCCTATTTTTATTTTTAAAAGTAACTTTGGAAGTATCCCTGAAACATAGCAGTTTTAAAATTGTGGCATATTTGTCAACTCAATATTACTGTAATGGGACTTATTGTTTCTTAGTAAATGCCCACATTCTCTTCAATAAGACACTTTCATATTTAAGTTGTAGGTTTTGTTATGTTTGAAAAGAAGCAGTGTCCTTTAATGTGACCAGATATTGTCTGGTTGCTTATCACGTAGATGATAAAGTGGGAGGTTTTGTACATCCTTAACTCAGCCCCTTAGAGTTTCATTCTGAGCATTAGCCTCTTAGCCATCTCATCTTTGGAGCGGAGCTAGTAATGACTTATACTTTAGAATTATATGAAAGTACGAAACAATTTTCTAGAAAAGTAAGAGCTTGAAGTGAAACTGTTTAATCTAGAGAGAAAGATTATCTGTCAACTTAATACTAATGTTAGAGTAATATTATTCTTTCCTTATTGACCTTTATCCCTGTTCTGTTAATGTTAGCCCCTGTAGGGGTACTGAGTTAGTTGCTTTAGGTAGTGTCACAAATATCACAGGATTGTGGAAGGCTGTTAGTTATCAAGACTGTCTATGTCTTTAAGTTGTCTTGGACCCTTTGCCTTTATAGTGGCAATGAATGGATTATGACCAAGTTTGAGAATGTTTTAGTGGCATCTGAAGCTTTGGGGAAAGGAGCAAGAGAAACTGATGGTATCAGCTGAATTTGCCCAGTACTTTCATTGTGAAAGATGAACTGTTTAATTTCCAAGATCTTAATTCCTTTCAAGGCATAATTGATTACTGTTTCAAATCACTGGGGTTTTCTGTTGAAATGGGGTACCAGTTAGGAATGGAGCCATGATTAATTGATAAAGTACAAAGTGTAACAAGTGGGAAGAAGATCAGTTATATTTAAAAGTATTATAATGAAATGTTTAACAATTTTAAATGCAGTAGATGAAAATGATATTTTTTTTTGTATTTTTAGTAATGAATGTTATAACTATTGAAGATTATAAGAGCACATACTGGCCAAAATTGGATGGTGCCATAGATCAGCTTTTAACTCAGAGTCCTGGTGACTATATCCCTATATCATATGAACAGATATACAGGTAAGACCATCTTTAAAAGACTGAACTTTTTTTAACCATGATGCATTTATTGATTCAATTGTAATTTAAATGTGACTTAATTTTTAATGCATATATGTAGGGTATTAGGTCAATTCCACAAACCACAAATTTATTTTCAGTACTCACCCAAAGTCTTGAAGGTCTTGAGTTCTATTTCAACCGAGGTTTCATCCTTCCCTTTTTTCCTAACCCTACTTTCTTTGCAGATATCATAGTTCCTCTCTCTAGATTTAAAGTCCTTTACAATCTTAGTGCTGCTAGTGGCTGACTATAATTTTTCTGTTATGAGGAAGTTGGTTTTTTCTAGCCTTTAAGGGTATAAGAGCCAGGTTCTTTATTCCCAGGTTTATAGGAGTAACCCTTGTTAATATTGTTCTATCTGAAATGTGTGACATGAACATCTAATTAGCCTTGCACAGTCTTAGTGCTGGTAAATAGTAAAAAAACATGCTGCTATGTGCCAGGCTCTATGCTAAGGGCTGGTGAAACAAAGACAAGCAACAGGAGCTTTGCAGCCCTCAAGGATTTTATATTCTGATGGGAAAGACGACACATAGGTGGAGCTGAGAAAAGGGAAGTTTGTCCAGTTGTAATAATGCTACACCCAAGACTTGGAGAGAGTTTGGGCAAGAATGAAGTGAAGCAGGCTAGCATCCTTCCTCAAATGGTGGTACTGATAGGGAGACGCTGATGAGGAGAGGAAAGGACTAGAAGTGAAGTTCCTCAGGGTGGTGGTGTGTTGGACAAGGACAAAGAGTAGGAGTCCAGGGTGACTCTGAGTGAAAGTCAATTAGCCAGTAAACGTTAATTGAGCACCTACTGTGTGCATGTGCAGAATTTTGCAGATACAAAAAAGGGGAAAAGACAATCCCTGCCCTTAAGGAGCTCCCCATGAAGCCAAGTATTATAATTTGAATTTAATCACCTGCCAAGAATCTCAGTTCAGTTGTGCTAGTCCAACACTAGCTGCTCTCCAACATAACCTTGCTTCTAAACGCCTGTCAGTTCAACTTTAGAATCACCTTCTTATGTAGCTGACAAGGATAGTTGTCAGAAATTTTTCTCTTTTGGTCTGTGTTCCTACTAATTACTTTCTGGTTATATTCATTTCCCAAAGATTTGTTGTCTTTTACAAATATTATTTACCTTCTTCAGTTAGTGAGACCCAGCCTAGGTCCCTTTTAGTGTCTTTTGTGTTCAATTCTCATGTGAAAGTAGGGAAAACTGTAATTCCTCATAGGAGTACCTAGCATAGTTGATGTCAAGGCACTTTCCTAGCACATTATGCAAGTCAGCTCCTAGCAGCTTCTAAGATTCTGGCTGACTTGAGAAAGAAAGGTTGCCTTATAGCCATAGCTCATGTTATATGATAAATTTAATTGAAAAAAAAGATGGGTGATAAATTTGA
>JAQQSK010008478.1:0-13493 GCA_028658325.1 Potorous gilbertii
GAGCGCGCCCGGACTCGAGGACGCCAGGGGCTCGCCCGGACTCGAGGACGCCGGGAGCTCGCCCGGACTCGAGGACGCCGGGAGCGCGCCCGGACTCGAGGACGCCGGGGGCTCGCCCGGACTCGAGGACGCCGGGGGCGCGCCCGGACTCGAGGACGCCGGGGGCGCGCCCGGACTCGAGGACGCCGGGGGCGCGCCCGGACTCGAGGACGCCGGGGGCTCGCCCGGACTCGAGGACGCCGGGGGCGCGCCCGGACTCGAGGACGCCGGGGGCTCGCCCGGACTCGAGGACGCCAGGAGCGCAGGGCCGCACACCTGCGTCGACGCCACAACTGCGGCCGAGTCGGAAAGGGCGCCGCATGGGGGAGGGGCGGCTGGGGACGACCCCACCCCTTCCGGCGCCTCCACCGGCCTGACGCTCGCCATTGGTCGAACGGACCGGAGGAGGCGGAGCCACCGGGGAATTCGAATGCCGAAAGGAACCAGCTCTGGAAGGAGTTGGGCTGGGCGGCCGGCGGAGCGGAAGCCCGGGAGATGGCGGGGGCCGCCGCGGCCGCAGGTAGGGCGCTCGGGGCAGCCGCGTCCGAGGGTGGCCCACGCTGCCCCGGCCGAGGCTCGCTTCTCCGGGCTATGCCTTTGAGGTTTCCCGGGCGCGCGGGGTGGGGGAGGGGGAGAAGGGAGGTGGGGTCGGTCCCGCGGGGCGGCGCAGGCGCAGGAGACGCCTTGCGCGTTCCTTCCGGCGCCCCGCATCCTTTCTCTGCGCTCTTTGAAGCCGAAGTGTGGAATGGGTGGTGAATGCCCCCTCCCGGGTCCGAGACTTGAAGGAGGGAGCCCTGTATCTCCCCAAGGAAAGCGGGGCTCGGGAGTCGGGAATCCCGGACCAGACAGCTAGAAAGGAGGGGTGTTGGAGGCTAATGGAGGCTGCGGTGTGGGCCCGATGGGAGGAAGCGGACTGTGACAGACCAGACCTGTAAGTCCGGAGCTTACTGAGGGCCTGCCCTCGGGGCTGAGCGAGGCCGTGACAGCCCTGCTCTCGGGGAGCTCACTTCTAGTGGGGGAGACTGTTGGAGTGCGAGGGTGCTGGGGACCCCGACATAGGGACACCGGGGCCTGCTGGAAGGAATTCGACGCAAGGCTTCTTAAAGCCAAAGAGAAACAGTTTATTAAAGATTCGCCATGTTAGGTTGGCTGTTGAGGAGCCTAAGCATTTGTAACGCTTGTATTAACAAGTGGGCCAGATAGAATCCCAGCTGGGCAGAGTCTGAGCGCCTTCATGGAGGCAAGATGGACGTGAAATACCGAAAAAGACTGAGGGAAGCCTCCCGTTGTGGCCAGGTAGTCTGGGGTCCCAGGGATGGTCTTGCTAGATAAGCCCAGGGAGGATCCTGATGGGAGTGGCTGGTGACAGGATCAAAGAGAAATATGAAAAGAATGCTAAATAGAAGATTATCTACTTATCATCCGTCATGTATCTAAGAGAGTGTCTGATCTGGGAGAAAAGGAAGGGGAATCCAAGGAGCCCCTGCCCCCCAAGGCCAGACTCTCCAGGGCCCTTCAGACAAATGTGACAAAGCTCTTCCGATCCAAGGGGTAAAGGTCTTGGCTTGGGCTTGTTCCCCATCAAGACCACATGAAAACCTGTACAAACAAAGGTATATGCAGGGTAAGTTGACAATATTCAGTACAGGGAGTACTAACAATCATTGAATGAAAACCAGATAATTTATATTGTCTCTATGCACAAAGCAAAATAGCCCATTTTTAAGTTTTAAGTTTAAGGGTTTTAAGTTGTCATAGCTGTAACACTTTAGAGGATTACTCTTATCACCACAGGGTGATAAAGTAAGCTGGAAAGGGTCTTAGAAGCCATATGAAACAACCCCCTTCGTTTTAGAGATGAGGGTCTGAGGCTTAGAGAGATTTTAATTAGTTGCCAGACACAGATAATGACAGCTGGGATTCTTTGTTCCTCTTACAAACTCCTGATTGGTAAGGTACTGTCTCCTAGCTTGATTCCCTATCATAGACATAGGAACCAGTGCTTTCCTTAAACGTCCCAATTCTATCTGATCACTCTCTGATGGTTTCTACTGAAGACCTGTAACATTTATGGGCCATATCCTACAGCTTAGCATTTAATTATATTCTCTCAGGTTCTATTTATTCTTTTGTCAGTAGACAAGCATTTATTAAGTGCTTACTATATATCAGGCTTACGTATGCTTATTGACTCTAAAAACTAGACTTGTACTTTAGAGAGACCTGTAGCATAATGAAAAGGACGCTGAACTAATTAGATGACAGGAGGCTGAGCTTACAGTCCAGGTTCTTAATCTCTAAGGTTTCCGTATCTCTTCAAAACAAAACAGAAAAAAGCCTGACATTGACAGTGTTCAAAAGAAAATATATCTCATTCGGCATCTTGAGTCCTTCATCTATCAAAAGGTAGGTAGCATGTTTCATAGTGAGTTCTGGAATGATGATTAGTCATTATGGTGATCACATTTCTTAAGTCTTTCAAAAGTGTCTGTCTTCCTTATATAAATTGCACTCAGCATCAAAGTCCAGGTTTCTCTGAAACCACCCCTTTCATTATTTCTTAAAGCACAATAGATTTCCATCACTTTTTCCATCACATTTTTATACCATCATTTTTCCATCCATTCCACAGTTGAAAAGGACCATAGTTTTCCACATCTTTACCACCACAAAGGATTATTATTTTGTTTTTACATACCTACTAAGAGTTTGTTTTTTGCTTAGAACTAATCCCTCCCTTATTCTACCCTTCTTTTTCTCCCTTTTCCCTCCTATTTTGTTGCGTGATATGTACCTCTACCCACTTGTATCTGTGTGTGTAATGATGCTTCCCTTTGAACAGTTTAGATAATGAGGTTCAAGTGTCAGCTGCTTCCTCAACCCTTTCTTTCTTGTTTGTGTAGACTTCTACTTGTGTGCCCTGATTATGTGAGATAATTTTCCCTGATCTTCCTTTCCCTTCTATCCTCTCACCCTGCTAACGTATTCCTCTTCCCTTCTCTTTTCATTCTTCATTTAAGATCATCAAGACAGAACTAATTCCAGGACCTCTCTCTGTGACCCCTCTTGATAGGGTTCAGAGGGAAGACTCTGGGGTTATAAACTTTATTTTCTTAGATCCTGGGAGAAAGGATGTTGGGAGTACTAGTTGTTTGGGTTCTGGAAAAAGAAGAAAGTAAAGATAGGGAGGTGAGTATAACTTATGAGCAAGGAGGACTAACAATTTTTTCCCCCAATAAACACTTGGGGTCAATTAACAATTACATTAAGAAATACTTCTTGATTGATTAGCGTTTTCCTGCCCTTGATTTTCTATTTTGTCCACCATGGGGCAGCTTAGCGGAGTAAACAGAGAGCCATCTACAGAGCTGGGAAAACCTAAGTTCAAAGTTCCACCCGAACTACCAGCTATGTAATGATGGGCAACTGACTTAATCTGTCAATGCTCTAGGAGTCTACAAAATAGAAAGTTTAGCCATGAGGCAGCTGCAGGTATGGTGAACAGAGCAGTGGATTTCAAAACTGGAGTTCAAATCTTGCTTCTGCCACTTTGTTTTTTTTCATTTATAAATTGAGGGTGGTAGTAGCACATACTTCACCAGATTGTTGTGATGATAAGATAAGATGATGAAGTAAAGTACTTAAAAACCTTGTATTACTAGCTATGAAGTTGCAGAGAAGGTACTGGGCTATTTTGGTAGAGGAATTTTCTGTGCCATTGAAATCACAGGTCCAGTCCCATATTTTCATTTTGTTCCAATAACCACCCCATAAAATAAAAGGGTCATATTTTACAGAGGGCGAAACAGGGAAAGTGATTTGCCCAAGTTTACATTTCCTTTTTTTTTTTTTTTTTGGCTGATTCCCCAAATGAGTCAGTCTGAATCAAACTCCTTGGTGTATATTACCTAGTGAATAAAGGACTTCATCACATGAGTCCATCAATCCAACCATCTTTCTTGGCACTTACTAAGTCCCAGAGGGCAAACTCTCCTCACACAATTAGGATTAGTGTCTTATTCCTCACTCTTACAGTATGACATGTACAGAGTAAGTGTTATGATCCCCTTTTTTCACGAGGAGACTGAAACTCAAAGAGGTATTGGTGCTTGTCATGTAGCTATTGTCAGTCAAGATTTGAAGCCCGTCTTTCTGATTCTCAGATCAATTATTTTCTCACTACACCACACCTGCATTCAGTAAAACCTTCACTAAGGGCCTAACCTGATCCTCATTGTGGTGTGGAGGCAGTCCTAGGTTCTTAAAGACTATACCGATGGAATATAAACTGTGATAGATCCTGCCAAGGTGATGGGTAAAATATGACATCCAACAGCCAGTGTAGCCAAGTTCAGAGAGGCTCAACTCCAGAATAGTCATAGGATAACAGGTTTTAAAGAGCATTTAAGTTAATGGAATGGTTATAATTTGCATTAGATTTACCTATATCAATGAAAATTTTTATCTTTCAAGGAAGAATTACCCTAAATTAAAACAATGCATGGCCAGCAGTGTCTGTTAAATAATCAATAGCCAATAAATATTTTAAGGTGCCTACTGTGTGCTAAATACTGGGGATATGAATTTTGAAAAAGGTCCCTGCCCTCAAGGAGCTTATAATCTAAAATGGGAAAACAATACACAAAACAGAGTTGAAAAGCAAGGTGGAGAAGGGGTGGAAGGTGAGACTGGTGAAGCAAATATGACCAAAATGGATGTATAAACACAATATTTTTCCTCTTGCCCACTGCCCCTTGGGATCTTTAAAGATGTGAAAGACATGTCAGGCCCTTTTATTCCTTCTTAATAACTCTCAGGCAATGTAGAAAGAGCATTAAATGCTGAGCCTGACTAATATTTAATGGCTATTTCCTGTGAATATGGAAAACAAACAGTACTTGCATTGCCTACCTCACAAGGATCTAGTGAAAATCTAATAAGATGATGGACCTAACAGTATGTTTGTGATTGCAAAATTCCATATACATAAGACATTTCAGCTAGAGTAAGAAATGTAGGATGGTAAACCTGTGGGACTATTTGTCCCATATATTGGTAATATATTGGTAATTCTGCTGTTAGGAAGATAGTGTTAAGTATTTATCATCCATAAATGTGTTTGTAGATCCTTTTCACTGTACACTGAAGACTAGAGGGTACAAGTAATGGTGATGTTTTGTCTTGTTAGCTCTCATCTCTGTTATCTAATGGTTTTAATGTTTTTTTGTTCCATTACTTAAACATTGTTATCCACTGAAGAGAAGACATCTTTGATTTTCCTAAGTCATCAATACGGATTACAATTTTTATGTTTTCATAATCATAAAGTGTTGGAATGAGCTTTGGATTACAATGTTAGAACGCATCTTTCCTCTTTGTAGAGAAATGGGAGGTTGTGGGTATGGAATATGTGGCATGTCAAACTTGATTATTTTGTTGGTGGCTTATGCTATTTTTCTGTATTATAAGAGAAAATTCGATGAGAAATGACTATGATGCTAAATCAGTTTAGAAATAGAATATTGCCTTAGAAACACCTTAAACAACGAAACTGAAGTCCTTAGAGAGGAATTGATTTCCTTTATATCACAGACCTGATATGAAGCAGAGCCAGTACTCAAACCCAAATCTAACTCACAATCCAGAGTCCCTGCTGCACCATGTTGCCTAGCTCCTGACCAGTGAGAGCTAACACAAAGGAATCATATAAGACAGTCATGCATAAAATCCAGCGCACATTTAACATTCTGTAGTATTACAAGGAGATAGGGGTGTTGGAAGGAATACTGGATGTAGATGCTGCAGGACAGTGAAGCAACTTGCAGATAGCCATTATAAATACCAGAGCCAGAATGCAAGCCCCGCTCTTCTGATTCCATATCTACAGCCCTTTTTAATCATGACTGCCAAATACTAGCTGTGTGACAGTTGGCAAGTCTCTGTCAAATTACTTAATGATGTTTCCTTATCTGTAAGATGTAAATTGTATTTCCTTCTTTTTATTATACCCTTTAATATCAAAGACTAACATTTAATTGTATAAAGAAATGTGAAATTGAACTTTTATTTTATACTTTAGCCACTTCTTCCCTTCATATAATTCCCAAATCTGTATTTCTTCTTCTGACCTCTCTCCTGAGCCCTAGATGATTATTTTCAACTGTCTGCTGGACATCTTCATCTGGATGTCCCAATGGCATCTCAGATTCAACATATCTAAAACTGAACTCGGCTTACCTTCCTGACTTCCTGTGTTGCTGTTACTGACACCTTTCTAGTTACTCAGGCTTGAAATTTTAACATCAACTTTGATTCTTCTCTCTCCTTTACTCTTCATATACAACCAATAAATAAATTTTTTCTGCCTCCTCAGGCTACCCCCAAACTAGATTTTCTTCATCTTAACGTACCTTTCCCACCTTATCTCCCACGATGCCTCTATATGTGTGCCTTACTCTGCAAAATAGGCTCCTGAACTATTCCCCAAAAGTATTTTATACTCTCTAAACCCCCACATCTTTGCTGAATAGAGAGAAATCTTAGAGGTCACACAGGGTAAGCCCTCTAATTTTATAGCTAAAAGAACAGGCCCATAGAAGGCATGAAGACTCAGCCAGACATCAAAAGGCGAGTGCTGGGAGAGAACAGTAAGTCCCACTATCCTAATGTTTCACCTTCTCTTTTTCAGGTGCTACACGTAGCCAGCTGAGCAAAGGCAGAACCAGTCGGCGCCCTGCTGTGGCAAGAGTTCGTGTGGCTGTGAGACTTAGGCCCTTTGTGGAAGATGCCAACAGCACCAACGAGAGTTCCTGTGTACGAGGCCTGGACAGCTGCTCCTTGGAGATTGCTAATGGGAGAAATAGTCAAGAGACGCTCAAATACCAGTAATGGCTCTGGGCCCCCTTCTTTGTCTCCCTGCTTCAGCATCCCTAGGACACTCACATTCATTGCTTGAGGGGATTGCTGTGTTGACCATGTTTATCGCTGCTCCTCATGCAGATGTCCCTGCTGCAATGTCCCATCTCTGTGTTCTATACCCTCTCCTTCTATAGTCTTAACTGGTCAGTCGAATTACCATTTTTCTGGTTTCCAGGTTTGATGCCTTTTATGGAGAAACAAGCACCCAGCAGGACATCTATACTGGCTTTGTCCACCCCATCCTGCGCCACTTGATGAATGGACAGAATGCCAGTGTGCTTGCCTACGGTCCAACAGGCGCAGGTTAGGGAAGAGTAGAAGGAGTCCGGGGCTTTGTGCAGAGGGCAGGAAGAGATAATGAGGCAATCTGAGAGCCAGAAATGGTACTGTTTCTTCTTGTCTTCTTCCTGCAGGGAAGACATACACAATGCTGGGCAGCCCAGAGCAGCCTGGCATTATCCCTCGTGCCCTCAAAGACCTCTTGCTGCTTACCCGGGAGGAGGGTGCTGAAGGGCGACCCTGGGCCTTTACTGTCTCCATGTCCTATTTGGAAATCTACCAAGAGAAGGTGAGGCTTCTCCTGAGTGAGGAGAGATTAAGGCTGGAATTTGAGACCTAAACCTTTGGGACAGGTAGAATTCAAGGAGGGGAGGGTCTCTTGGGGGAAGAGAAGGAATGTTTGAGTGGGGAAACTTAAGATCTTGTTCAGAGGAAGTAGATTAGCATGGTAGTGAGGCCCAGCTCCGAAAGGTAAAGATGCCACATATAAAGGATTCTGCCTTGTTTCTGTGTTTCCCAGGTGTTGGACCTGCTTGCCCCAGCTTCAGGGGACCTAGTGATCAGAGAAGATCGGTGGGGTAACATCCTTATCCCTGGGCTCACCCAAAAACCTATTGCTTCCTTCGCTGACTTTGAGCAACACTTCCTGCCAGCCAGCAGAAACCGGACTGTGGGAGCCACTCGGCTCAACCAGCGCTCCTCTAGGAGCCATGCTGTTCTCCTAGTCAAAGTGGGTTTGAAGAGGAGTAGGCTTGAATAGTGTTGTCAGCATGTTGAAGGCTGGAGGAGCCATCTGGGTTTTAGATGGGTCATAAAAAGTAGAGGCAGTACAGGAAAAAAGTGGCCCAGAGTTGGGCCTCTGAATTTTCATTCACTCAGTAACCTCTCACACACAGGTGGAACAGCGGGAGCGCACTGCACCATTCCAGCAGCGGGAGGGCAAGCTCTATCTAATTGACCTGGCTGGTTCAGAGGATAATCGGCGTACAGGCAACCAGGGCTTGCGACTGAAGGAGAGTGGAGCCATCAATGCCTCCCTCTTTGTGCTGGGCAAGGTGGTAGATGCGTTGAACCAGGGCCTCCCTCGTGTTCCCTACAGAGACAGCAAACTTACTCGACTGCTGCAGGTTCGGTTGCTCTGGAATGCATTCTAACAGTGTAAAAAGGAGGCACTCTGATTTCTAAATGAGGGAAAAGGTTCTCCATTCTATTAAAAATTCCTTCTATTTGTATAGCACTTTATAGTTTTACATTATCTCTCTGAAGCTCACAGTAACTCTAAGATAGGCAGGCCAAATGGCATCCCTATTTTACAGGTGAAAAAAGATTAAGGTCAGAGATTAGGTAACTTGTCAGTAGAACCCAAGTCTTTTAACTCCCAAACCAGTGGTTTTTCCACTATACCAAGCTGAGGATTGAGAACAACCCAGGTTGAGGGGAGGGGATGATATGGTGACAGCAGCTGTACCTTTGGAAATAGGGGCAGACCATGGTTGAAGATAGGGGCCTAGGTTCTGACTCTTTTTCCCTGTCTTCCCTAGGATTCCCTCGGAGGTTCGGCTCACAGTGTGCTCATTGCTAATATTGCTCCAGAGAGGCGTTTCTACCTAGATACAGTCACATCACTCAACTTTGCCTCCAGGTCCAAAGAAGTGATCAACCGGCCATTCACCCATAAGACTTTTCAGCCTCCTGGTGAGAAGGGTATGGTAGGAGAGGGATAAGAAATGAAAAGGAGGGAAGCACCTGAGATTAATTATTATGATATCTGTAGTGTTGTAGAGGCATTTGTGGAAGCAAAGAGATAGATGGATGTGATATCTTTTTCACCATATTAACTTTTATCCCAGTGAAGTTAGCCCAAAAGGAAACGATGGATCCTCCAGCAGCAAAGAGGGCTAGAAGCCAGGAGGAATTGGAGGATGGGATAGGTAACCCAGAGCCCCTACCTAGCTGTCCGAAACACAGGTAAGACAGACGGGATGGAACATCCATTTGGTCCTCCCTCAAATATCCTCTCTCCCAAGTAGACAACAATGATGTGATCAGGAACCGTAAATAAGAACAGTATGATTAGAATTGCGTGTATACAGGCAGATCCTTAAAGCTATGCAAAGTAATCAGAGAACGTGTGTGCAGTATTGTGGCTAGCTGCACTGTCTGCCACCAGAAAGGACTTTGAGCAGTGTCCTTGAGAACATGACCCGCCTCTCTTTGTCTCTGTCCTACCCTGCCGTGGCATCTAGGCATTGAAAGTAACATCCTTGGGTCTACGGTCTCAGGAAGCATTCAAGGATTTGGTCTAGGCGCAAGTTCCATCCAGGTTTGCAGTTAGAGATATCAAGTCCAACAACTTTTTCCATGGCTTACCTACACATTAAAGTGTGACTCTGCAAAGGAAGCGTCTAATTCACATGTATATGTCCATTTAAGGATAGAAGAATAGTTCAGAGAACAGAAAAGTGCATATAAACTAGAAAATTTCCTCTCTAAAAAATGGAGGGAAAAAAATTACCCTGGCCCAGTTAGCTTAACATATCTTCCTAGGTAGTACCACTATTCAGAGCCATTGTAGTCTTGGACTCATGAGGTGGTCAGCTCACCCTAGAAATGTAAAAGTAGTTAGTAAAGCTAATATAGCTTGCCTAAAGCACTTTATATACTTCTTACATGATCATCACCTTACCCCTAAACAGCAGACAAGGCAGATGGTATCATTCCCATTTTATAACTGAGATCCCCAGAAATTGTAGTGACATTCAGAGGTCACATGATTCATAAGTGCTAGAGCTTTTGGTCAAAATGTTGTTCCCATTTTTTCAGGTAAATCAGCCACTTTTAGTAGGGAGCAGCATTGAACTTGGCTAATTCTCTAAAATGCCTTGCTTTGAACTGTCCTGCAACCTTTGATTGCTATCATAAGCATGAACTGACCCTTTAGCATAGCCTTTGTACTAAATACTTGAGGCCAGTTGGATTGTACTAAAGTATTGGACTCAGCTATAGAAAGGCCTGCCTATCCAAGAGCTGCCCTGTTGTACTGAGTTTGAAGGAGCTGTCATTCGCTCCCTAGTGCTAAATGAGCATGAACTAGGTACAGAGTCTCTGGGGTGGCCATTGTGAAACTGGACAAGAAGTAGAAAATGCTTTCTGCCCATGCAGAATTAAAGACATGACAAATAAAACAAAAATTCACTATCCCAGTAGAATGCTATTTTTCCTTGTTCCCCCAAGTGAGTTCTGTGTAAGACCCCCTCACATTGCTTTCTCATTTTAAAAACCAAACCAGTAACTTTGTCAGTAACTTAAGGTCCAAGTGATTTATCTGGTATT
Source organism: Potorous gilbertii (assembly GCA_028658325.1). Taxonomy (NCBI): domain Eukaryota; kingdom Metazoa; phylum Chordata; class Mammalia; order Diprotodontia; family Potoroidae; genus Potorous; species Potorous gilbertii. The sequence goes on from JAQQSK010008478.1 coordinate 10,570, forward strand.
TCTGCTCTGGCTGACCCGGCTGATGCATTACTTCACAGGGTCCCAAGTCCTATAACCACAAAAATGTCGTTAGCAAGTCCAGTTTTTGATAATCTTACCAATGCCTTAATTCCTGTAGTGATCTGTGGTAATTGTGCCATTCCTTATGGCACATGTTTTATCTAGGGTTTGGGGTTACCTTTTTGTGGCAAACCAAGGGCTCGAACCAAGGTCTTCAGAGTCGCTAGAATTTGTTGTACCTACTGAAATGTGGAAAGACAGAGAATGGAGCTGTGGGAGATAGTTTGCTGTTAAATGATGAAAGGAAGGTAAAATTCATTTATCCTCTTAGCCCCCTAAAGCAGCTGAACACTCTCGAACCGGCTGTGCAAGAGCGCCTGCTAAACCTGGATCGAATTCTAGACTCCCGGGGGTGCCAAGGGACCTCAGTCTTAAGCACACCACGGAGAGAGCGAACAGCCCTAGAAAAGGCTTTGAAAGAGAAGGACTCAGAGATTCAGGTACAGACTGGAGAGAATCCAAGGCTTGGACGGAGGCTCTCCTTACCTCTGCTCCTGCCACGTGCTTCCTTCCTACCTGCTCCTTGCCAGCTCCCTCATCCTGGACCTTGACTCGGACTCCACCTCTCTCTAGCTGTACAACCAAGAACTTAGTATCTCAGCTCTTCTTGTCACTCAGGAAACAAATGGACATTAGGCCCTCAGGTGTTCTGATACAGACTAGATCACCCCTTTCTTCCACTTATTCCCACAGAGGCTGAAGGAAAAATATAAAGAGCTGGAGGCCCACAGACTGAGCCAGAGGCCCAAGGAATTGGAGGAAGAGCAGAATGGCTCCTTGACCCCACCTTGCCCCTTTCCCTCCCAAAGGGTCCCCATGACCAAACCCTTGAATAGGGTTGTACCCCTTCAGCTAAGTAAGGAAAAGGGAGAAGCGGGGGGACAAGGGAAACAAAAGGGGAGATTGGTGACTGCTTTGACACAGTGATTGCTTCCAAATCCCCACCTTTAGTTCAGGAGCAGACAACATCCCAAACCAAGACCCATGACCCGCAGAAAGAAAGCCAGAAGAGGAAGAAGGTAAGACAGCCTGGCAGCTTGGTTGTACATGTGTGTGCGTGTACACGTATGTATGAAAAGCTTTCACAACCGTCCATGGAGCTTCTGAGGATATGAGTGAGCCCCCAGCTCTAGGAAGCGGGATCAAGCTGGTGCTGGTAAGAAACGGCACCACCAGAAGAATGAAACGCTGGATGAGATCTGTGGCATGTACATAACTGCCAAATGGGAGGTCCACCAGTGCCATGGTAGCTCTGAGAAGGGAGCGAGCCGAGTGGGCTCGAACAGCCGGTCTGAAAGGCTCCCGGAGGGTGGTACTTGAAGGACGGGGTGGGAATGATAGGGTGTGTTCCGGGGAACAGTGGGATAGGGACGAGGGGAGGGCTCGGCTCCACGTGGTGCCCGCAGGAAGCCCCTGGAGATCCCCCACCTACCCTCCTCTCGTGCAGCCGGAGCAGGAGCAGCAGGCCGAGGGGCTCCGAACCACCCTGGCGCTGCTGCAGGTGCCCCCGGAGCTCCTGGCGGAGAGCCGCAGGAAGATCCTGGACCTGCTCAACACCGGCTCGGCCAAGGAGCTCCGGAGGCTGCAGCGCATCGGGGAGAAGAAAGCCCAGCTCATCGTGGGCTGGCGGGAGCTGCACGGCCCCTTTGCGGAGGTGAGGCGGCTCGGGCGGCTCGGGCGGCCGGGGGAGGGCCGGGGCGGGGGCGAGCCTTTCCCGAGGCAGAGCGAGGCTCCTCTCTCCCGCAGGTGGAGGACCTCGGGCGGGTGGAAGGGATCTCGGAGAAGCAGGTGGCCACCTTTCTGAAGGTAGGGGCCGGGGGGCCGGGGGGCCGGGGGCCGGGGGGCCGGGGGCGGGGCGGGCCGGGCGCTAACTGCCTTCGCTCTCCTCTCCCAGGGCAACATCCTGAGCTTCGTCGCCGAGTGCTTCAGCGCCATGCCTCGGAAGGATGCCTGAGCGCCGCAGCTGCCGGCCGAGGCCGCCTCCCGGCCCGAGAAGCCCCGGGGCTCCGTCCGTGTTTTGGGGGGGAGGGTTTTGTAAATAGAGTATTTTATCCTGTCGCCTCTGCCTGGTTCTTGGGAGGAGGGGGCTCCCGGAGCCCGCCATCTGCTCTCGGTGGGGGGATGGGGGGGCATCCGTGTGTACTAGCTAATTACTGGTGAGCCAACATAAGTTAACATTCGCCCCTTTTTCTGTAGGGGGAAGTAATCTCTCCCCGTGAAAGAACCGGGAGGATCAACAGCCGCCATCTTTTAGAGAGGAGAGGGGGAGGGGAGAAGCGACAATTGTAAATAAACTGGAAGGGAGGGACGGTGGCCGAAACGCGGCAAAATACTTTGTGAGGCCTGGAGGGCGACGACCGTTAGGCGCGTGCCTAAGATTTTCTCCGCCCCTCCCATCATCGCGCGCGCCCAAGCTCCTGGTTCAGCAAAGACAGCGACATTACGCGCGTGCGCGCGGAATAACGGCCGCTGACGGAGAGAGGAGGGGGGGACTCGGTTGAGGGAGGGGGGAGCCGCCCCATCCCCCGCGTGCCCACCACCTGCACCATCCTAGGCCAATCAGCTCCTGTCTGGAGGGTCTCGCGCTAACGGAGGCTGGGGCAGCTGGGTGCCTCCCCTCCCCCTTCCCCTCCCGCCCGTGTCCCTCTCTCTCTTCCCCCTCCCCCCTGGACTCGCGCGCCCGCGCCCGCGCTCGCCCGAGACTCCGTGTGTGTGTCCTCGCGCCCCCCTCCCGCCCGCTCGCCCGCCCTCCCCGCGCGCAGTGTGTGCTCTGCTCCCCCCCCCATCCTCCTCCTCCCATCCCTCCCGCCCCGCGCGCCTCCCGCCCGCCCTCCTCCTCCCTCTGGTCCCCCCTCCCCCCACCT
>JAQQSK010008479.1:0-13493 GCA_028658325.1 Potorous gilbertii
AAGTTTACTCTCATCACATTTGACCAAAGGAAGGAATAAAATGCACATCCATTTTGGTATGAAAACCTATCTTATAATACAGGAAAGTGGGGGAGAAGGGGATAAGCAGGGTGGGGGGGGATGATGGAAGGGAGGGCAATGGGAGGAGTGAGCAATTTGAAGTCAACACTCTTGGGGAGGGACAAGATCAAAAGAAAGAATAGAATAAATGGGGGGCAGGATAGGATGGAGGGAAATATAGTTAGTCTTACACAACATGACTATTATGGAAGTCATTTGCAAAACTGCACAGATATGGCCTATATTGAATTGCCTGTCTTCCCAAGGGAATGGGATGGGAGGGAGGAATGGGGAGAAGCTGGAACTCAAGGTTTTAGGAACAATCATTGAGTATTGTTCTTGCTACTAGGAAATAAGAAATACAGGTAATGGGGAATAGAAAGTTATCTGGCCCTACAGGACAAAAGAAAAGATGGGGTAGGGGAAGGGAGGGATACTAGAAGAGCGGGCAGATTGGTGATAGGGGAAATTAGAATGCTCAGTGTGTTGGGGTGGGGTGAGGAGACAAATGGGGCGTAAATTTGGAACTGAAAATTTTGTGAAAATGTATGTAAAAAGTTAAATAAATAAATAAATTTATTAAAAGAAAAAGAAGAAAAATGAGATGGTTACATTGTGAGGGCTGGCATTGAAAGGAGGGTAGGTCAAGTGCCCCACTAGTATAATTGTGAAATGCATTTAAATTTCATTTTTTTAAAATGCATTTGATACACAGGGGGAAGGTTCAGCAATCTTTTATTTTTTTCATTTACAAATAATGTTAAATTTAGTGCTTGGATTCTGGAGATGAAACATTTTGTGCTCAGAGAATTAAGCAGGCCACTGTTAGCTCATTGCACAGCACATGAAGGAGGAATTGTAGGAGGGAGATACAGGAAGATTAGAAAAGTAGGAGGAGTCCAGATTGTAAAAATCTTTGAATGCCAAACAGTATTTTATATTTGATCTTCAAGGTGATAGAGATTCTCTGGTACTTATTGAACAGGAGAAAGCAGGATAAATCTAGCAAGTAACAAGTAGCCCAGTTGTGTTAGGATTTAATGTTTGGCATGGAGAACCTTGTGAAATCAGATTAAAAAGTTGGATTGGAGCCTGTGAGTGAAGAGATTCAAATGAAGACTAAAGAGTAATTTTTGGACTTTTGTTCTAGTGGAGAATAATCAACAGTGACACCAAAATGGGCCGCTATTTTATTTTCCTCTTTCCCTTACTGGCCAATGAGGCAGAGCAATGTGCTCTAAGACAATATAGGGAAATAAGAAAAGTAAGACCTGGATCTATGTGTGAGAATTTAGACCTTGATCTAAAATCTGGGAAGTGTTTTATCTTAAAATACTACAGTCATGTCAGCACGACAGCATCATTGACTCATTCTCATCTTTTTCAATGGGGTCATGCAAATTTTCCTGGGACAAACACACTGTTCAGCCCTGATTCTCTTATTTTCACTGCCTGTAGACTTTTATACTGGTAGATAAAATACCTGCATGCTGAAGCTGGCTAAAAGCACCAAAATGTCAGTCTTCTAGAGTGTCTCTGAAAACATCCTCACTAAAACCCCAGGAACGGTTAGGATGATGGGAATGATGTGCACCTCATGGTTCCATGTAATTATCTCCCCTTTGAGGGCTCTATGTATCAAAAGCATTTGGTTGCACACAGCTTTGGGATTATGAGCATTTGGTATGGTGACAGTTGTTGAAAATGTACTTAAGTTTTTATAGGCCAATGTTATATCTGGGCAATTGCAAGGAACAGTTTTGTTGGTTATAATCATCTGGTTCCTAAAAGAGATAATTTGTTGAATTCTGAAAGATATCATCAGAGAGCTCTTTTGTAACATGGGAATTTTTTGTCTATCTGTTTATGAAAGAACCTGAGCTACTGATGTGTGATTCTGTCCCCCAGTTGTGGCTTCCATTGTTTATATGGGTACGTGGAGGTGCAGAGGGAGGACAGGATAACTGCTGCCCCTCTGCCCCACCAAGAGACTCAGAGTATTCCCTCAGACCTCATTGGGAAGAAAAATTACAAAAAGAGACAAAAGATGTGTGTGCGTGCGTACGTGCGTGTGTGTGTGTGTGTGTGTGTGTGTGTGTGTGTGTGTGCACGCACGCATATGTAGATCTTTTTTTATGAGAATGTGAGGGTGGAGTGACAAAGAACTCGACTGAATATTCCCTAAATGTTCTTCTAATTCTAAAATGTCCTAGTCCTTTGAAGAGTGTAAAAGCTTCTTCTCCAATTCACCTTTCTCTGTGTGTCTTTGTATCTCTCTTTGTTTCTCTATCCCTGTCTCTGTGTCCCTGTCTGTTTTTCTCTGTCTGTCTCTCTCATGTTCCATGATTCTATTAGGAAGGTCTGTACATCATACACTTAGAAAACTTAGAAGGAAAGGAGAAGAAGGAATGAATCATTCTTTAGCACATATTATATGCCAAAAATGAGATATTGTGCCATTAGATCCTCATAACAACCCTGTGAGGTAGGTACCCTTATGAGCCTCATTTTAAAGATAAAGAAACTGTGGGAGACAGACATTGAGTTACTTGCTCAGGGTAATGCAATGAATTTCAGAAGCTGAATTTGAGCTCAGGCCTTTCTTTACTGATCTTGTGAAAAAAAATCATTGACAGATTTACCAAACAAAGCCTAGGGACAGCACAGAGACTAGATCTGATCAGATATCTTTGGCCCAAGGAATTCCTTTTTGGGCAGACTTGCTCTAGCAACACGGATTGCTACCTTTCCTCTCTAAATCCGAATTTTAGAGAATTGTGTAGAGGTCAATGCCTCAAATTACATAGCCAGTATGTATCAGACATGGGACTTGAAGTCAGGTTTGCCTTTCTCTGACACTAACTATTCATCTAATACCTCCCACTGCTTTTTTTTTAAATCAAAAGAAAGCGTGTAATATACATTATAGGGGAAATGATGAGTCTATCCCATACTAAAACCTCATTTGAAGCCAAGCAATTTTGAGAATATGTTCTCCTGCACTATTTGCAGGCACATTTGAGTATCACAGATCACAGAGAATCATTAGTCAGGTCATTCTCTGAAAATCACATTTCTGCATCTACAGATGACTTCTCTTTCTCTCTGAAGAGTCTAAGATAACATGGTTTGTAAGACATATTTTTTTTTTACAAACTATGTCCTTTTGAATTTCATAGCTACAAACTTGCAGGCCTTTCCTGCCTCCTGATGGCCCAAGTTCCCAATGGATAGTCTTTTACCTTCAGCAATCAGCTGGATGTCACATGAACCAATTCTTCACATCTTGTCTGCACAATTTTTCAGAGAGAATTTAAAAATCTCACAGCAGCAATAACTATTTTATCAGATATAGGCATTTCTTGTTATATTAGCATAATAGAAAGATGGTTAGAGTAAAACACTTTTGAGGAGTCTTGACCATGTAGATCTAATGGCTCTCAGCAATCAGGATATCAGGTCATCCACTATCAATGTCCTAAAGTTCAGTGTCTTATCATCTGTAGGATATGGTTTATGGAAGTTGAGCTGGGAGTATGCAGTAGAAACAATAGTGAGAATGATGACAGGGAAGGATGACAGGGAAGTATGACAGGAAGATGGCATGAATGAAAGATCATCAAAAGTTTGAAGCCAACTTGATGAGAGAACAAATAGTCTAAAAAAGAAAAAGACTGTTGGGATAGGGACATAGCTCAAATGTTATAACAGAAGTCTTGTATTTTCAAGGCTATCATGTGGGAAAGGGATGTTTTGTCTGGTCTTGGATAAAATGGGGATTCCATTTTTCATACTTTGTACTTCTATGACATTGAACATGTCACAATTCAGTTTCCTAAAAATTAAGAAGCTGGAAGAGAAGACACATAATGTCTCTTTTGGCTTTTCATTTATGATGTTATGTAGAAATTGTAAAGAAACAAATCTTGGCTTAACTTCAGTTCACATCAAACAACAAACATCTCCCTAACAATTGGAGCTGTCCAAAACTTGAATGAACTACCTTGGAGAGGGGTTCCTACTTAGTGGAGGCCTTCAAATAGAAGCTAGACAACAACTGTCAAGTATAGGTTGGACTTGCACTCCAAATTTCTGAGATTTTATATCAATGGACATATTTTAAAGAACATTTGATAAATTTATAAAAGTAGTGTCTCAGATACAGACATAGGGGACTGTCCTTATCTATTCACCTTATATAAGAGATGATGGCATTAAGAGTTGCTGTAATTATTTTTACTGGGTTGCCTCCATGGTGTTCTTGGTTAGGTAGTGATTATGTTTGCTAACCAGCATTGTATAGTGCATAGGGCAGTGGGCTTTAAGAAAGAACTCAAATTCAAATTCCACTTCAGACCCATATTAGGCATGTGATCTTGATGAGTTATTTAACATCTCTCTTCCTCAATTTCTATCTTTTGTAAGGGGCATCTAGGTGGTGCAGTGGATAGAGCAACGGTGCAGGAGTCAGGAGAACCTGAGTTCAAATCTCACCTCAGACATTTGACACTCACTAGCTGTGTGACCTTGGGCAAGTCACTTAACCCCAATTGCCTCATCCTGGGTCATCTCTAGTCATCCTGATGAATATCTGGGCACTGGGTTCAGATGGCTCTGGAGGAGAAGTGAAGCTGGTGACCTACACAGCTCTCCCTTACTCAAAAAAATGAAGTCAAATGCAAGTCATGTCATCATTTCTCTGATGGCATGGTCTTCTTCATGAACACATGTCCTTTGTAAAATGAAAGGGCTAGACTCAATGATCAATAAAGGCTCTTCCAGTTCTAAATCTTTGATCCTATATAGTAACTATTATTACTAATGCTGTCAACACCATAACTACTTTTGTAAGAGCAAGAAGAACCACAATTCTCTCTTGTCATCACAAAGGCTCTTGCACATGGTAAATGTTTAATAAACTGTTGTCTAATTGAATATTTGCCCTTCAAGAAGGTCTGGGGGCAGAGGAACTCTTGAAACATGATTTGGTTTACTAAGAAGAAGTTTTCAGAGATACTGTTAGAAATATGGGACCTACTGGTTCTATTTTAGCCTTTAACTTGCTCTCTTGGGCCAGAGTTGTGGGTCATTATACCTGTGTTCAGGACATGAAAAAAAAACTGTCTGAGAATCATATGAAAGTCTGGGATGACTATTTAACTTTGCAGGCCTCTATACATCAAGAGGCTGCTGGAGATCACCTCCATTTCTAATAGCTAGAAATGAGAACCAAGAGGATAATGTTGCAAGATTGTCAAATTTTTATAGCAGCCATTCCAGCATTAAAAAGCCATTATAACAGGGAGAATTGGAGCATCTATTTACCTTATATACTTCAGAAAGAAAAATTGCATCCCTAATTGGACCTAGTTCTACGAGGGCATGCTTAGCCTTCCCAGGCACTCACTCTCACATATGGCTGTGGGGGAGGCAAAGCACACTTTATCATATTGAAATGCTTAAATCTGAAGCTTATCCTTGGATGATGACTGAGACAGTAATTAGTTTAAATGGTATCCTTACACCTAGCATATTCCTGGCAAACCGTACTTACGAATAATCTTCATTCCCTCAGACTTTGTGCTCAAATTTTGTCACCCACAGGGCATTGCAAAGGGAAGAAATTCCAATGGGGTCTGAAGATTGATCTCTTAAACAGAGTCCTTAGGAGCTGTGAGAAACTGCTAGAAAGTCTGTAATTTGGAAGCCTAGGAAAGCTAGTTTTATTAGGTAACTTCCTTTCACCATGGAGAGTCTCATCACTTCCTCGTGGTTCCAAAGAACATAGATATTAGGGGAGGGTTTCACCTGCAAATGTTCTAGTCTCAATCTCTCTGCTTGACCCAGGATGGATAAGTGAACTCTAAGGTATGAGATTGAAGACTCATGAACCTAACTTTAGTAAATGATTTACAGGATCTTCCTGAATGATCTTATTAGAAAAAATGAAGGCCACACTATGAGACATGATATTCATAATGTGTAGAGAGAAGTTGTGGGGTGAACATGACAGTGGTCCACAATTATGATAAGAACAACAACAAAGACATTAAATCTCACTGAGTAAGGTGAGATGACCAAGATGCCAGCCATAAAAGTCATTGAGTGACTTCATGCTTGCCAAGTACCATGAAGACAGGCCATTATTTAGTCTTCACTCCAAGACTCTAAGGAAGACCAGAGAAGTCTTAATGTCTTCATTTCTTCATTTGTCAAATAAGGAGCTTCAGGTAAGTGACTCACCCATGCTACAAAGCAAGGCAGAAGCACAGGTAGAATTTGAAAAGATAATTCTTACTCCAAGGGCAGGGCTTTATTCACAAATATAACTAAAAATCAAAGTCGGTGAACACTGGCCTTGCTTTACTGTAGTTTATTAAGACAGAAGAAAATTAAGAAAGCTTGTAATTATGATTCTAGAAGGATATCTTTCCCTCCCTCACAGGCAGAATAGGTACTAAGCATCACAGCTCTAAGTGGCCTGCTTCATAGACCCTATGTTTTAATACAATCAGAATGTCAACATATAGCCAAGATAGGGCAGCCTAAGACTTCATTTCCAAATACATGTGGCAGTCCCGACTATGGTATAACATTTCCTTCTGGAACAGGGTTTAGTAGAAAAGTTATGTTTAATAAGCATCTCCTGAATTGAATTGAATTCCATAAGAAGAGTTCCATTGTTTCTTGAAGGGTGTAAAACAAGGGCCAAAGTAATTGAATTAACATACCTACTTTAGTGGAAAAAGTAAAAGCTGAAGGGTTTTATTTTTATATTAATTTAATGCATTCTTGCAAAACATCGTAAGTTCCAAAGTATCCTGCAAAGTAACAATCCCCCTTTCAGCTATTTTGTTCCTTTACACATAGAGCACTTTCACAAGGATTAATCTCATTTGATGCTCAAAGCAATCTCAGGAGGTCAGTATAAGTGGTGATCAATGTCTTTCTCCATTTTTAGTGGTAAAACTGAGACTCCATAAGTTTTCATGATTCATTCAAAGTTCCCGAGTAGGTGAAGAGCAGGATGAGGTCTTCAAGCCCGATCTTGGGACTGCTAAAGCAAATGGCTTCTTTAACAGTTGATTTTGTTCACCACCAACCACACCACTGAGGACCATAGTACAGATCACTTGTCTTCTTCACAAATTTCCAGTTGAAAGAAAGTAGTTTAAGGAGAATGAACTAAACCATTACTTCTCATATGATGTGTGAGAAAACATTGTAGAGACAGAACACTTGGGAAAATAAATTGGTCTATTTTTATTTACAATAGTTTATCCAATCTTGAATCACAGATTCTCAGAGTGGGAGATTTTATTCCAATCCATATCTGACAAGAATCTCTTTCTCAACATAAACAACTTGCCTTGCAAAATTCAAATGAAGATGACCCTGACACCTTAGAGAGTTTAGTCCAATCTTTCTTCCCTCCCTCTCTCCCTTCCTTCTTTCCTTCATTCCTTCCTTCCTTCTTTCCTTTCCTTCTCTCTCTCATTATCAGAAGTTTGTTTGAAAAAATTGTAGAAATTGTGAACATTTACATTTCTCAAATGCTATGGCTCAGGAGTGTATAAAGGGAAAGAACAGAAACAAACTTTTCTTAATCAAGCATCATTTTAATCATCTGTAAACAAGGAAAAAGGTCTGTTACTCCCATGTAATTAATCCCATAAAATTGTTCTATCTTCAGTTTGTTATTCAGTGAAAGTGCCTTGCCTATGTTATTTTATGGTCAAAGAGAAGTTGCTTGCAACTAAATTTAACCAGTTAAACAGAGATGGAGAATTCCTGCTGGCATCTGAACCATCCAAATGGACTTAACTATAATACAGACATCAGTAACTTCCCAGAACACAAATTTGGATGAGTGGGCAGTGACTTCTTTTTTCCCAATGTCACTTCAAGAGTGAGAAGGTGAATCAGCAGAGGCTGACCTCATTATTAGATAGACAGTGTTGCTAGAGATTCCTAGTGTTTTTTTTAGGGAAATGACCTCTCTATCCACTCCACCCTACTCCACCCCAATTCTTTAAACTAGGAATCACTAGAAGCTTTTACTTACATTTAGATGGGTCTCTAAGTAGGAATTGTACTAAATTTTCTATCACGTTGGGAAATAAGTCATCGTTACAGCTATAAATTCATAGCTATGTATTTAAATATCCTTGCACTGATGTGATAGTCATACTACCTTAAAAAAAATGCATAATTACCTCTACTTTCTTGGGCTTAGGCTTCTGCTCCTATATATTACTGAAAAAAATAAAATCTGAATTTAGCTTTCTATCTTATCTGATATGAATAAGGAACACCCACATTTTAGAACTATGCTGTCTCAAAGCAAACTACTACTCTACCTTCCAGTCCTACATACTCTAGGTTTAAAAGTTGCAAAGCTAGTTTTCTAGTGAAGAAGAAGACCAGCATTTTAAGTGGTTAATAAAAGGGTCACAGGAATGGATCTACTGAAAATAAAACACACCTTCTTAGGTCTTTGGTACAGACGTTGGCTTCATCAATCTAACATTACCCACACCACAAATCACATGACATATTTTGTATTTAAACATTTGTGACTTTTCTTTTAGCTGTGTAAACAAGGGAGGAAATCCATTAGGAAAACCACCAGGACTTCTCTTATTTGTTTAAAATACATACCATATGCAAGACCCAGGTCTTCCTTTGTTCAAGTCCTTGGAGAGCAAAAGAAGATCCAAACATTACTACTCACACTCCCCTTTCTGTGTCCTTTCTTTTGCCTTCTCCCTTTGCTCCTGCTTGGCCAGCTTGTCTTTCTCCCTTTGGAGATTTTCCTGTTCCTTCTTTCTCTGAGACTCATCCTGCAGTTAAGCTTGCTCCATTATTTCAGCATGCAGGACAACTTCCACACTGGTGTTTCAGAAGAGAGAGTTTTCAGGCCCAGCGGTCACTGTCATAACAACTGAACCATCCTTCCATCTGTTTCATCCTCCTCACTTGTCACAAGGACATCCTGTGGCCAGTGATGTGGCTTTTCATTGCTTCTCCTCCTCTGATGTCATCTTGGACTTCACCATGATCTGCATCTTCTTCTCAATAAAGATGGCAATGACTTACAACTCATTTTCTTTTTTCTCTTTCAGGACAAAATTCTGGGTTTCTGACTATGACTTGACAATCTCCCTGCAGATATCAAGGAGTGAATCATCTTCCAGGAAGGCCACCAGTATGTCTTGCAGCCTGTCCAGCCACTCTTCCTTGTTTATCTGCTGCAGAGGCCCTGGAGGTAGGTGCCATGCCCAAATCAGTCCACCTCTACTGTCTCCAGCTCTCAGTCCAGCCATGCCCTGAATCTGCTGTTGCCTTTACCAGAGGTTGTAGCTCTACTGGACTCCATCATCTTCAGCGTGGGGCCAAATTTTCATTTCATAGATGGAGAAATGGAGGTTCATTAAGGTCAAGTGACTTATGTAAGGTGACACTGACAGTGGAAGAGGTAAGATTAGAACCAAGTCTAGGGAGCCCAAATCCTAGCTCAGCATACCTCTCTTTATGTCACCTTGACTTTGGGTGAGAACAAACTTTGGGTGAGACTTTGGGTGATGAAGCTGAAAACTGGGTTTTCCACAATGCCTTAGGGCAACAATTGATGCTAAACTCATGCTACTGTAACTCTTCAATATCTGACTAATGGTAATCAGTCTAATATCATGCTAACTCTTTTAACTGCCACCTCCCCCAGCTTACCCTTTGACCTGAAAAACTACTCATTCCTCTCACCCCCCTTGCCAGGTCTCTTTGAGAGTAAATTCTATCAATTACATCTCATCGGTTCTTTATTTGGATAGATAGGCAAGGGCAAATTCAGAGATAAAGACAGAAAGAGATATATGGAAAGAGACAGAAAGAGATAAAGGCAGAGATTCACAGAGAGGGATGTATGAGAGATAGAAGCATGAGAGAGAGAAAGGGGAAAGGAGAAGACAGAGAAAGAGGAGAGAGAAAAGAGAAATCATTTCAAAGGTTTTCATATGCATATTGTTTCCAGTTGCTGAAACTCAGAAACAAACTGGATGTACTACAGAGAAAGAAGATTAATTGTGACACACCAAAGTAATGGGTTCTGATAATAAAACCAAATTGATGAGTATGAGGAATAAAATGAGATCTGGGAAAGGCCTTAAGGAAATGAGGGCAAGCAGGGGAAACAAACAACACCTGGAGAAAGAACAGTGAAACTTACTCTGCCTGGCCTTCAAGAAGACAATTGAGTAAGTGCCAATAAACGAAGAATAATCCCAGGGGATACTTAGCTTGAGGAACTGAAAAGTTGTGATTTTTACATGGTTAAATGTATTTAGTTCAGCATCAGTAGGTGTGATACACATTTAATTATGTTTATGTTGAATTTCAGTTTTTAATGAACCACTGGAGATAAATTAAGGATCAGTGGGAACCTTAAGAGAGAAGTTTCAGTGGGGGGATAGGCTTGGAAGGCTGTGGCAGAGAAGTGAGAGGCAGGAGTCAGTGGAGATGCCAACTTCAGATGACTGAGCTTGGCAGCAATAGGGAGGAGAATTAGAATATGACAGCTCTGGGGAATAGGAGGTCATTTAAAAAGCCCAGCCAAAAAGCTCTGGAAATCACTGTCTATGTTGGAAGAGAGGAATTTTAGAGCAAAGGCTCTCTAGGGCCTGAGATCTGAGCCACTATCTAGTCTCTAACTCTGCTTATGAAACGCTCTTTTGTGATGGAGAAGTACTACATGTCATCTGTGAACCCCAGACCATCTGTGGCCATACAGATGTCTGACAAAGCTGCCCCAATTCCCTTGCCCATCTGCACAGATGAGTCTCATTTAATTGCCAGCAATACAATCTGAAATAGCTACCTTGGAAAAGAAACCATAAATAGAATCTTTGCTTTGAATGTGAGAAACCAAAATGATCATCCTGATGGATAGTGTAAGGTATCATTTTCCATTAGCCTTCATAAAGTCAGGCTGGTCCATAGCCACTGCCTCTTATTAGCCTGAATTCCATGTTGTGGATGTGTATCCTAACAGCAGGGAGATGGTGATGAAAAATGCAGGTATCAGATTACATGATCATGAGTGGGGTAGACAGAGAAGAAGATAAAATGAGGAGGATGGTGTAGGGGAGCTACAGTGGAGCAGAGGTACAGGTAGACATGAGAAGAGAGCATCCAGATGTGACCCAGGACACAGGAGTTCATTCATGTGATCTGCTCTCATGGTCATTGATCCACAAAGTACTACTACAGACAGGGCCATCTCCAGTCATCTTGGTCACAGGTCCCAATGATTCCAGAGGGGAAAATGAGGCTGGTGATTTTGCACAGCCCTCCCTCACTTAAATCCAAATCACTTGCATGTCATAGCATCACTTCCCTCATGTCAAGGTCCTCTTTCAGAAGAAAGGACAAATAACCTCTGTGAGTGGAAAGAAGAGCTGCCCCACTGGGCATCTACCTGCAACTGGGCAATTAGACAACATAGCTTCTCCTTTCCCCCTCCCCACTTCTTGTCTACTCTTCTCCCTTCCTTTCCTCTCCCCTCCCTTCCCTTTTCCACTCCTCTCCTAGCTTCCTCTCCCTGTCCACATAGTATATCATATCCTTACATTTTTCTCCCAAAGAAATGCAAATTTTGATCTCTTAAACTTTTCTTTCTTAAGGACAACACCTTAAATTCATATCACTTTGTTTTTCCTTGGTTGGTCAACAATAGTTTCTAGGACAAGCCCCAAATGACCATTGTTTGGGCCTTGACTGACTCAGAGTGAATGCATATAGCAATTGTTTCTGTTTTGACCAGAAACCCTGAAGATCTTCACCTCCCAGATACTATTTTTTTTTACTAGATAAAGAGATCATTCTCTGCCTTATTTCTTACCTACTCTTAAGCACTGAATGATGTTGCTTTAGTCAAACTCTGACCTGTTAAGGACCTTAGCTTAAAAAGGTCAAAGTCCCCCCTGCCTTCTGAGCCAACTCCAGTTGTCCTGGTCCATAGCTGGACACCAGAGACTCAGATGCCTCTGGAAGTTTGGTCATCTTCGTGAATGAAGGACACATAACAACTACTACTTTTACTGTCAAAAGGCAAAAGCTACCAGATGTACATTTCATACCCATCTGACTCTGCTCCATACTCAATAAAATTATCCAAAGCTCTTTTCTAGAATTAAACCTAAGAATGACATCACTGGACTGAACTAGACTGACAATCTTCTGTCCCTATGGGACTGAGAAGAGATTAAGCTTTTACCTTGGAGGGCAAGGAAGTCAGGAACAGTGGCTGGTGAAGGACTTTCCTGATGTTATAACCCTTATTTTATGTAAAATGATTTTTTTTCTTTAATATGAAGTCTAATTGAATTTGTTTAGCAACAGCTAAGGAAATGAAGCCTTAGTGCAGGAACCAGACAAAGGAAGCTTCATAATACTTAGTAGACAACTTCCCTAATATATGACTCACTCCACAATCCACCTCAGTCCTCAGGATCATACAATCATTGATATTTGAGCTTGAAGTCTTCTTGGTTCTCCTGTCATTGCAAGGCCCAATTCTATAGGTGCGTAAGCTGGGGCACTGACACAAGGTCAAATTAGCAGGAAGGACCAGAGGTAGAAAGTGAGCACAGTTTTCAGAGGACTGAGGTAGGGCCAGGTTTGTGAGTCTTGAGGACTTTGGGGAAGGTAAAAAGTGAAAATGACAGACAGTCACTATGCCAGGACTTACTCTTGATAGGACTCTTAAGTATACGTAGGAACCCAAGAACAGTGGAAAGAAAAGAACAGTGATCTTGGGGCCAGGAAATTGTTTCCAATCTTGCTGCTGCTGCTGCTGCACTGTGTGACCATAGTTCCTTGGGCTAAAGGCTTTTCCTTTCTATTAGGTTGGAATTCTGCCTCAGGTACTTTTTTTCTATGGATAAATCACCTAGCCTCTTTCAGTTTCCTCATCTGTAAAAAGAGGTACTTGGACAGGATGGAACCTAAGGTCCCTTTAGCTCTGTGACCCTAACATCACAAGAAGAGGACCCTTGGCACACTTGGACTCTGGAAAAACATTGGCATAGATCTGACTCCCATGGGTCAAGAGTCATCTTCTTTGTAATATTCATTTAAATTATGGTGAATGGATGCATATTTATGTACATTATTTGGCTCCCAAAAATATAGATAGGAAAAAAAAGAAAACTCAGGCATCTCCAAGTCAGCAACATGGAGGAAGTAGTTAGTCAGATTGGGGATCTGAAGTAAGTGAGGACATTGTAGATGGACTTTTTTTTTTAATAAATTTATTTAACTTTTTACATTCATTTTCACAAGATTTGGGGTTCCAAAATTTTCTCCCCATTTGTCTCTTCCGCCCTCCCCGATACACTGGACATTCTAATTACCCATATCACCAATCTGCCCTCTCT
>JAQQSK010008481.1:0-13492 GCA_028658325.1 Potorous gilbertii
GTAAATTATCATTCATAGAAGAGGCAAGCAGAAGACTTTTTAGTGGAGGGAAAAAGAGAAGAGCTGAGAAAAAAAACATGAAGTTTACTCTCATCACAATCGACTAAAGGAAGGAATAAAATGCACACTCATTTTGGTAGGAAAACCTATCTTACATTACAGGAAAGTAGGGGGGAAGGGTGGGCGGGATCATGGAAGGGAGGGCAATGGGAGGAGGGAACAATTTGAAGTTAACGCTCAGGGAGCGACAGGATCAAAATGGAGAATAGCAACAATGGGGGGCAGGATAGGATGGAGGGAATTATAATTAGTCTTACACAACAAGACTATTATGGGAGGCATTTGCAAAACTACACAGATATGGCCTATATTGAATTACTGTGTTGTAGTTCAAAGGGACAACTATTACAGTTCTGATCTCATTTTGCCCTCTGAATATTTACTCAGGCTATCACCATTGTACAGATCATACTCATTTATCATTGTTACCTTTGCAAATCAGCTTCCATACCACTTATATCGCAAATCTTTTTGTGATATATCCAAATGAAAGTCACATCATATTTTATTGTTCTATACTTTATCTTTATCATGTTACATAGTCTAGATTAGCACCATCGAAAGGAGCAGGCTGTAGCAATAGAACACATTAAGTAACATCTATTAAAAATAACTTGAGCCTGTATGTCTTTTAATAATTTATTGATCGTAGTCAAGTTATTTAGCAATAATTTTTTATTTTGCACATGTAATATGGTAATATTAATGACTATATTGACTACTTCATAGTATAAAGAAAATTTTGGCAAGCCTTAAAACGCAGTACAGATGGTTACTATTATTACTAGGTATATTTTTGTTGTTGCTTACAGTAGCCCTGCACTCTAAGGTGGTTAACTCTTCTATGCCACATAATTTCATATCATTTTCACTTTCATTCCATACCATATACTTTCTTGCAGCAGTGGCATAGATAGTGTCAAGAATTTAGAATCAGCTCAGTAAATTCTTGCAGAATTAAACACAAATTTGCTGATTTGGGTGGAAAAATTATTGATAACCACATCAAATCTCCTGAATCTATCCTAGAATAGAATCTGGGAATAGTCACTGAGATGCTAGCTAAAAATTACTCCAACATCATAAAATCATGGTCATAGATCACTGAAACCACTTAGTACCACATACTTCTTTTACAGATGAGGAAGTTGACACTTGGAGAAATTGTCATATTCTTCACTTCAGTGGAAACAATACATCTTTTCAATTCAGTTGCCCAATCTATATAAAATTTGTTGGGCGGTTATTGCATAGCAATCCCAGTACGTTAGTATTGCTCATTTAACCTATTGGTTTCAGAGAAAGATCTCAGGGAGAAGCCTCTTCAAAGAAATGCGAAAACGTTGGAAATTGGCTCAGCTTTTTTCTATGGCCTCAAGTAGAGACATTCATATACACTTCAGGAAGGGAAAAAAAAAAAGAATACTGGAAACATCTTTCTGTAACAAGGCACATCAAATCGAAAGAGTAAATCCCTATGGGAGTAATTACAGAACCACCTTTTGTTTGGATGTGGTTTTTGTTTTGTTTTTTCTCTAAAATTCATGAGAAAGATTAACTTCCTCGTAAATTAGATATTAAGTATTAGATATGAGATATTAGGTATTAGATGAATTTTATCCAAGAATATATTAATTACCCATGTGAATCTGCTTTAGAAAATATTCTACATATAAAACGGAAAAAAGAGTGGAACTGTCAACATATAGATTAATTTACCAATTTCATATTGCATACATACCTGAGGAGTTTCTTTCTGTCCTATCCCTAAACAATAATTTTCATTTCCAAAATCTTTTTAAAATCCAAACTGTGTACAGTCTATGTAAGCTTAACATGTGAGGCACACAAAAGCACTTTCAATATGTCCACTTATCACTTAGGCAAAATTAGTCTCTCCTTCTAAAAAGGAAAATTCTGTCAAATGTTCACGTCTCGCACATTTCATGAAGTTAATATCATATTCTGCTCCAGGAAAATTCATTATGTCACAAGAACTGCAGCCTAATAGTGTTGTAGGTGCTAGAGTATTCCTACATCCTTTCTGTATCTAAATCCAATCATCCTATGACCTGTGGATCACAAAGTGAGTTCACTTAAATTCATGCATGAGTTTTGATTTAGACTTCCTCCCTTCAATAACTCATCCACACAGGCAGGGTCCTGAATCATATCCTTAAATTTTATTTAAGCCTGGCAATCTCAATGTTTTGACAGTGGGACAACAAGTACACAGAAGGAGGGAAATATATTTTTAATTATTTTTTTTAATCACTAAAATCAGTTACCATCCTTTCTACATTTCAAAGCACCACATTGAAAAAGGAAGAAAAATTAAATCCCTCTTACAAACAGAGTAAAAATGTAGATATCTCAAGATATATGTGTATGTACATAGATAGGTAACACACATACACATACATACATGTGTATATGTATATATGTGTGTGTGTTTATAAGTGTGTGCATTATTCCTCAAAAGCAACTTAAGTCTATTTGCCTCAGTTCTTCATCTGTAGAGTGGATTGGAGAAGAAAATAGCAAAACAAAACAATATTATTGCCATGAGGAATAAAAATGGGGTCATAAAGAGCCAGACACAACTGAAATGATTGAAAAACAATTCTTTTTAGCTTTTTGAAGTATGTTATTTGTTTTCAGTGTTCTACAACCACGTCTGTATAATTTAGATTTTTTCCTCTTACCTCTGCCTCCTTCCCCCTTCCTCCCTACCCCCTCCCTGAGACAGCATACAATTTTACAATGGTTCTACACATACAATCCTATTAAATACATTTTCACCTAGTCATGTTGCATAGAATTAAAATGAATGGGAAAAATCATAAAACAAACCAAAACGTGATAAAAAAAGAAAATTATCTGCTACATTCTGAATAGAATTCCATAGTTCTTTGGATGTGGAAGCCATTTTGCCTTAAGAGACTATTGGGAATTTTTTAAGTCCTTGCATTGCAAGAATTCCTCGCACATTGCGACTATTATTGTGTATAAAGTTCTCCTGCTTCCACTCCTCTCACTCAGATTCAGTTCATATAAGTTTTTCCAGGCTTCTCTCAAGTCATCCTGTTCATCTTTTCTTACAGCACAATTGGATTCTATTAGATTCATATACCAGAATGTATTTGGCCATTCCCCAACTGAGGGGTATCCCCTTGATTTCCAGTTTTAGGTAGTCACAAAGAGTGTTGCTATAAATATTTTTGTACATAAGGGACCCTTTCCTATTTTTATAATTTCTTGGGGATACAGTTCTACAAATGATATTGCTTGGCCAAAGCACAATTTTGCAGCCCTTTAGGTATAGTTCCAAATTGCTCTCCAGAATGATTGGATCAAGTCACACCTCCACCAAAGATGAATTAGTATTTCAACTCTCCCACCATCTTTTCCAACATTTGTCATCATCCTGTTTTGTCGTGTTAACCCATCTGATAGGTATAATGTGGTGTCTCAGGGTTGTTTTGATTTGCATCTCTCCAATCAGTACTGATTTAGAGCATTTTTTCATATGACTATAGACAGCTTTGATTTATTCCTTGGAAAATTGCCTGTTCATATCCTTTGAAAATTTTTCAATTGGGAAATAATTTGTATTCTTGTACGTTTGACTCAGTTCTCTATATATTTTAGAAATGAGGCCTTTATCACAGACACTAGTCACAAAAATTCTTTCTCATTTTTCTGCTTCCCTTCTAACATTGGTTGCATTGGGTTTGTTTCTGCAAAAACTTTTCAATTTAATGTAATCGAAATTACCCATTTTGCCTTTCATAACGTTTTCTATCTCTTATTTTGTAAAAAATTCTATCCTTTTCCATAAATCTGATAAATTCACCATTCCTTGCATCACCAATTTGTTTATACTATGATTTTATATTCGTAGATCGTGTACCCATTTGGATCTTGCCCTTTTCGGATACTCACTTAGAGGGAGGAAATGCCCGTTGAGTTAGTAGATCTCTTTAACAAGTAGTCATGGAATGCCCCTTTTAATGAGAAAGTGTAAAAATAACGAAGTCACACTTGGAAGGAAAGAGAAACTGCTACAACTGATAATCACTCTAAGCCAGACATTAAGTGGAGCTTAGACAGGAATCCCTTGTTTTTCATTTTCTGTGCTTCAGAGTGCAGTAGTTTTATAGTTTAAGGTTTAAGGAAAGGAAAGGAGAGCTAAGCAAGCAAAGCAAAGTAATTGAGTCAGTCAGCTTCAAATTACCTGGGCATCCTATGGCCATCCAAATTTACATTCCTTTTGAGAAGAGACTGAGTGTGGCGGGGCACTAAAAGAAGAGGATGATCTGAGTTACCCAGTTAGCTGGGTCTTCAGTCAGGCAGTCTGGTCTACTCACAGGTTGAGTTTGTCCTTTGTTTTTGAAGAAGAGCATGACATCAGAGAAAAGATGAATGAGGTCACCACTAATATAATTTTTCTATTTCTTCCTGTAACTTCCTAAACTTCTCCTCTATGAATTTGTATACTTCACCACTTGAATCATACATCTTCAGTAATGATATTGCTTCATTGTATATGGTGTCTATTATTAGGATATAGTGTCCTTCCTTATCGCTTTTGATTAAATCTCTTTCTACTTTTGCTTTGTATTAGATTAGGATTGCTAACCCCAATTTTGTTTTTTACATTTCCTGAACCATAATATACTTTGCTTCAATCTTTTACGTTTATCATGTGTATGGCACCTTTTTCAAATTTGTTTCTTGTAAACAACATATTGTAGGATTATGTTTTTTAATCCATTCTGCTATCCACCTCCATTTTATGGGGGATTTCATACCATTCCCATTCACAGTTATGATTACTATCTGTGTCTTTCCCTCCATACAATTTCCTCCTGTTTATGCTTTTAGTTCCCCAAAAAAATACAGTTTTAAGTTTTGACTACCACCTATCTCAGTCTTCCTGCCCTTTGATCAGCCCCCTCCCTTTTATTTTCTTTTTCCCTTACTCCTTCTCTCCCCTATAGTCTCCCCTCCATTTTCTTTCCCCTTCTACTGCCTGTAGAGTTAGTTAGATTTCTGGACTTAATTTAATTTCTGGTTCCTTCCTTGAACTAAGTCAGATAAGAGTAAATCTCAAACAGTGCACATCCACCTCCACTCTGTTCCTCTAATATAATATCTTTTTTTCCTCTCCCTGTGATGTAATTTATCTTTTTCTTCCTCCTCCTTTTCACACCTCCCATTACAATCCCTTTAAACACTTAAATCACGTTTTTAGCATCATACCACTTAATTTATACCCACTCCCCGTACCCATTTATGTCCCTTTTAAATATCACAATAAATATATAACTTCCAAGATTGACAAGTATCATATTCCCTTATGGGGATCTAAACAGTTTGCCCATATTGAATAATATGTTTTCCCCCATTTATCTTTTTATGGCTCTTTTGAGAGTTGTATTTGAAGATCAGATTTTCTATTGAACTCGGTGTTTTCCATCAAGGAGGTCTGGAAATCCTTTATTTCATTGAATGTCCATCTCCTTTACTGAAATGTCATGCTTAGTTTTTTCTGGGTAATTAATTTTTGAACCAGATCCTTTGCCTTATGGAATATCATATTCCAATACCTCCAATATATTCATATAGAAGCGGCATGGTACTGTGCGATGTTGATTGTACTTCTTCACTATTTGAGTTGTTTCTGACTTCCTGCAGTATTTTCTCATTAACTTGACAGTTCTGGAATTTGGCCACAATATTCCTGGGTGTTTTCAGTTTGAGATCTCTTTCAGTAGGTAATTAGTGTATTCTTCCAAAGACTATTTTGCCCTCTGGAGATAGGATCTCAGGGCAGCTTTCCTAGATGATTTCTTGGAAGACATTATCCAGGTTCTTTTTTTTTTCATCATGGCTTTCTCAGAGACCAATAATTCTTAGAATTTCTCTCCTGGATCCATTTTCCAGGTCACTTGCTTGTCCAGTGAGATATTTTACATTTTATTCTGTTTTTTTTTTCATTTTTGTCTTCTGTTTGACTGATTCTTCCTCTATCATAGAGTAATTAGTTTCTGCTTGGGCAATTCTATTGGAAATAGATTGTTTTCTTCAGTTAATTTTTATAACTCCTTTATCATTTGCCCAATTGTTCCTTTTAAGTAGCTATTTTCTCCAGTTTCTTTTGTACTTCCTTTTCCATTTGTCCAATTTTTCTTGTTAAGAAGCAGTCCTCCTCAGTGAATTCTTTTTTCATATTTTTAAATTATTGGTTAATTTTTCTTCTACCTATCATACTTCGCTTTTAAAATCCTTCTTGAACTCTCCCAAGAACGCTCTTTGGGCTTGAGACCAATTCATAATCTCTTCTGAAGTTTCAGATAGTAGCCCAGTCTCAATGCTGGCCTCCTCAAAATTTGTTTTTTGGTCCTTTTCCCCATGGTAAGATTCTGTGGTCTTTTCTTTTTTGCTTCCTGCTCATGATGATTTCATTTTTCCTGGCTTTTGAAGTGGATCTCTACTTCTGTGGCACAGGATCCTGTACTACATTTCTAGTGTTTATAACTTGAGGATTTGTGTTGTATCCTCTGGTTCTTTCAGATAGAAGCTAGAATATTGGAACTTGCCTAGTGCTGATATGGTTGGTGTTCCAATGCAGAGACCAGGTACAGTCTTTATGAGTTTCCCTAGAGTTAACCTAGAGGTCCCTGCTTGAGGTATGTGTGACTGGTCTTGTGGCCACAGTAAGATCGTCTCTCCTGAGCTAAAGCACATGCAGGCTCAGTGGGTGGTGAATCCTATCTGTGCTAGCATCATGCTGATTACCCTGGCTGTGATAAGGTACCTGTGGGGTCCTGGTGTTTGTGCTTAGAGACTCCACTCTCCTGGACATAATTATCTCCTCCCAGTTTGCTGAGGTTGGGCTGTCTGAGAGAGTTCTAATTCTGCTCTGATCCCCTTCAGACACAGAAAGGGCCCCACTCTTTGATTTTCCTAGTCTTTCCAGCTCAGAGGCTGTTTACCCCTTCAGCAAATCCCAGTACTCCAGAATATTTCCTGGGGAAATATTATCTTGGTTTTTCAAGGTCAACAAGGGGAGAAGGAGAGTATTTATAGATCACTCCCCTACCTGGGCTCCAGGAAGTTCAATTGGGTGATTTAGAGACATTTAATGTGTGAGCTGATAGTCTCAGAATAGCTGCAGATGTTAGCTGGAGTTCCCTACATCTCTCTCACTCAGTTCCACTGGTCTCCCATCCTTAAGAACCCGCATTGCTGAAGCTGCTTCCAAATATCCATTCACACCTGCTTGGCTTTGCTAGGGTAGGTACACAATGGTAAACCCTGTAAGCTGTGGGATCCATGTTCTTTCAGCCCAGGCAACAGATCCTTCCTTTCAACCTTCCAGGCTATCCTGGGATGAAAGTCTACCACACTTTGTCTCCTAGTGGATTCTACCACTCTAAAATTGATACAGATTCTCTTTTTAGAGGTATCTGAATGAGTTTGTCCTAGAGTTTAGATGAGTACTTTATCTCATATGTCTAAAGTTCCAAGAACAGAGTAGGTGCTAAGGACATTTAGTTCTTTATTTGATTCCAAAAAGAGAAACTCCCAGGAACACTCTGGACAAATTCTAGTATTCCCTGGTCAAGGAGAAAGTATTGTAAGCAGGCAGAAAGAAATATTCAAGTATTCTGGAAATACAATCAGGATAACACAAGATCTAGCAGCTTCTACATTAAGGAATCAAAGGGCATGGAATAGGATATTCCAGAAGTCAAAGGAACTAGGACTAAAATCAAGAATCACCTACCCAGCAGAACTGAGTATAATATTTTAGGGTAAAAAAGGTATTTCAACGAAGTAGAGGACTTTCAAGCATTCTTGATGAAAAGATTAAAGCTGAAAAGAAAATTTGGCTTCAAAAACAAGAATGAAGAGAAGTATGAAAAGGTAAACAGCAAAGAGAAGTCATAAGGGACTTACTAAAGTTGAAATGTTTACATTCCTACATGGAAAGACAACATTTGTAACTCTTGAAACTTTTTTCAATATCTGGGTAGTTGGTGGGATCACACACATGCACAACACTCACACACACAGAAACAGAGAGTACAGGATGAATTTAATAGGATGGGATCATATCTTAAAATAATGAATTAAACAGTGAGAGAGAAATATATTGGGAGAAAAAAATGGAAAAATGGAATGGGGCAAATTATCTCTCATAAAAGAGGCAAGTGAAAGACTTTGCAGTGGAGGGAAGAAAGCGGGGAGTGAGAGAAAAAGGCATGAAGCTTACTCTCATCACATTTAACTAAAGGAATAAATTGCACACTCATTTTTGTATGAAAACCTATCTTACAATAGAGGGTAGTGGAAGAAAAGGGGATAAGCAGGGTGGGGAGGATAATGGAAAGGAGGGCAGTGGAAAGGTGGAACAACCTTGGGGAGGGATAGGATCAAAAGAGAGAATAGAAGAAACCCAAGGCAGGATAGGACAGAATGAAATATAGTTAGACTTACACAACGTGAGTAATATGGAAGTCATTTGTAAAACTACACAGATATGGCCTATATTGAATTGCTTGCCTTCTCAAAGGGAATGGGTAGGGAGGGAGGGATGAAGAGAAGCTGGAATTCAAAGTTTTAGGAACAACTGTTGAGTATTGTTCTTGAAATTAGGAAATAAGAAACACAAGTAATGGGATATAGAAATTTATCTTGCCCTTCAGGACTAAAGAGAAGAGGAGCACAAGGTAAGGGTGGAATGTTAGAAGGGAGGACAGATCGGTGATAGAGGTAATTAGAATGCTTGGCCTTTTGGGGTGGCGGAAGGGGAGAAATGCGGAGAAAATTTGGAACCCAAAATTTTGTGGAAATGAATGTTGAAAACTTAAATAATTAAGTTTAAATATCAAAAATAAAAAAAAGTACAAACTTTCCAGATTAACAGAAGAAGAAGTTGAATACTTAATCAACCGTATCTCAGAAAAAAGAAATTGAATAAGCCATCCATGAACTCCCTAGGGAAAATAATCTCAAGAGCCAGATGGATTTACAAGTTAATCTCTCAAACATTTAAAGTACAGTTAATTCCAATATTATACAGAGTATTTTTGAAAATTGGGGAAGGAGTCCTCCTAAATTCTTTCTATGATACAAATATGGTTTTGATGCCTAAACCAGGAAGAGACAAAACAGAGAAAGAAAATTGTAGACTAATTTCTCTAATGAATGTAGATGCAAAAATTTTAAATAAGATTCTAGTAAAACTAATACACATCTTATCACGAGAATAATACATTATGCTCAGGTAGGATTCATACCAGGGCTGCAGGGCTTGTTCAATATTAGGAAATAACACCAAAAACCCCCAAAAGATTATCTCAGTCGATGCAGAAAAATCTTTCGACAAAATACAGCACTTATTCCTATTAAAAACACTGGAAAACATGGGAATAAAGGGAACTTTCCATAAAATCATAAGCAGTATCTACCTAAAACCTTTAACAAGAATTATATGTAATGAAGATAAGCTAGATACATTTCCAATAAGATCAGGCGTGAAACAAGAATGTCCTTTATCACCACTACTACTCAATATGGTACTAGAAATATTAGCTGTAGCAATAGACAAGATAAGGGAATTGAAGGAATAAGAATAGGCAAAGAAGAAACTAAGTTATCACTCTTTTCAGATATCATGATATACTTAGAGAATCCCACAGATTCAAGCAAAAAACTACTTGAAAGTCCACCAGCAAGAGATAGAAAGAGAAATCTCATTGAAACTTCGTGTAGACCCTAAAAAATACTTGGGAGTTTACCTGCCCAAAAAGCCCAGGGACTATATGAATACAATTGCAAGACACTTTTTGCACAAATAAAGTCATATTTAAGTAAGTAGAAAAACATCAGTTGCTCATGGGTATGCCGAGCTAATACAATTAAAAAAAAATATATTTGATACTATGGACAAAAAGGTGGAGCAAGGAGCAGTGTGTTTATCAGATTTATGAAGGAGGGAAGAATTTTTGACTAAAGAACAGATAGGCAACGTTAAGAAGTGCCAGAAGGATAATTTTGATGGC
The DNA here is from genome assembly GCA_028658325.1 of Potorous gilbertii. Taxonomy (NCBI): domain Eukaryota; kingdom Metazoa; phylum Chordata; class Mammalia; order Diprotodontia; family Potoroidae; genus Potorous; species Potorous gilbertii. The sequence continues at coordinate 10,137 of JAQQSK010008481.1, forward strand.
ACTAAACCGCAAAGCTTTTGCACAACCAAACCTAATACAACCAAGATTCATAGGGATGCAGAAAACTGGGGAAAATATTTTGCAGCTAGTGCCAGTGATAAAGGCCTGATTTCTAGAATATATAGAGAACTGAGTCAAATTTATAAAAGTCCAAGTCATCCCTCAACTGATAAATGGTGAAAAGATAAGAAAAAGCAGCTCTCAGAGGAAGAAATTAATGATGTCTACAGTCATATGAAAAAATGTTCTAAATCACTACAACTCTGAGATATCACCTATCATCACACCTATCAGATTGGCAAACATGACAGAACAGGAAGATGATAAATATTGGCGAGTTCAACACTAATTCATTGTTGGTGTAACAGTGAGTTGATCCATCCATTCTGGAGAACAATTTGGAATTATTCCCAAAGGGCAACAAAACATGCATACCCTTCTGCCCAGCAATAGCACTTCTAGGACTGTGTCCCCAAGAGATCATAAAAATGGGAAGGAGTCCCACATGTACAAAAATATTTATAGCAACACTCTTTGTGGTGTCCAAAACCTGGAAATCAAGAGGATTTCCATCAGTTGGGGAAAGGTTGAATAACTTATTGCATATGAATATAGTGAAACACTATTTGCTATAAGAAACGATGAACAGAAGGATTTCAGAGAGGCCTGGAAAGATTTTATGACCTGATGCTGAGGGAAAGTAGCAGAACCAGGAATACTTTGTATACAGCAATGATCACAGCATATTAAAGTTTCTTCTGGTAGACTTGGAACTTCATTGCGATGCAAAGACTTAAAGAAATTCACAGTGATCTTCTAAGGCAAAATGCCTTCCACATCCAGAGAAAGAACTGTGGAATTCAACCGCAGGATGTAACAGATCATTTGTGTGTGTGTGTGTGTGTATTACGTTTTAGTTTTTTATATGATTTCTCCCATTCATTTTAATTGTTCAACGTAGCATAACTATAGCAAAAATGTGTGTAATGGGAATGTATGTGTAGAATCTATAAAAATTCGTATGGCGTCTCAGAGAGGGATGGGGCCGGGAGGGAGGTGGGAGGGGGGAAATTTAAATCATATAGTAGTGATTGTAGAACACGTAAATTAAACAAAATTAATTTAAAAATTTAAAAAATTTATAAAAAATAATATTGACTCTATTGAGCCCAAATAGTAGTTACACTAGATAAAAATTACCTAACATAAAAAAAAGAAATACAGATATTGGGGTACAGAAATCTATCTTGCTCTACAAGAAAAGAGAGAAGATTGGTGTAAGGGAAAGGAGAGGTATGATAGAAAGGAGGGCATGTTGAAGAAAGGGGTAATCAGAATGCATGGTGTTATGGATTGAGAGGAGGGGAAAGATGAGGAGAAAATTTGAAACTCCAAATTTTGTGGAAATGAATGTGGAAAACTCAAAATAAATTAATAATCATTAAAAAAGGTCAAGGATGAAAGAAGGATATCAATTATTACCACTGTTATTCAATACAGTACTAAAGTTTTTAATTTTAGCAATAAGAGAGTAAAAATAATTGAAAGAATTAGAATAGGAAAGAAAAAAAATGTCATCACTCTTTGCAGATGGTATGATGATAGACTTAGATAATCCCAGAGAATGAAGAAAAAAACTACTTGAAATAGTAAACAACTTTCGTAAAGTTGAATGTTACAAAATACACCCACATGAATCATCCGCATTTCTACATATTGCTAAGAAAGTCCAACATCAAGAGATAGAAAAAGAAATTCCATTTAAAGCTACATAGACAACGTAAGATATCTGGGAGTCTACCTAGGTAAAGAAAACCAGGGCCTACATGAACTCAACTACAAAACACTTTTCACACAGATAAAGTCAGAGGTAAGTAAGTGGAAAAATTTCAGTTGGTCATGAGTAGACCAAACTAATATAATAAAAATAACAATTTACCTAAATTAATTTACCTATTCAGTGTCATATCAGTCAAATTTCCAGATAGTTACTGTCTAGAGCTAGAAAAAACAATATCAAAATACATGTGGAAGAACAAAATTTCCAGAATATCAAGGGAAATAATAAAAACAAATGCTAGTGAAGGTGTACTAGACCAACCTGATTTCAAATTGTGTTATAAAACAGCAATCACTGGGGGGCGGAGCCAAGATGGCAGAGTAGAAAGACTCATATATGCTAGCTCCGAACCCACAGCCCATGTATTTCCTCTAAAAAAGAACTCCCAACAAATTCTAGAACAGTGGAAGTCGTGCAGCAACACAATGAAAGAGATTTCCGTTCCAAAGAACCCTGAAAAACCGATTCCAAAGGTCCATCACACTCCAGACAGGAGTGGAGCCCTGCCCTGCCCAGGCTGCGTGGCATGGAGAAGAATGAGCAGATCCGAGCAGGCTTCAGGGATGGAATCTCCAGCGGCCGTGAAGATCCCTCCATCCACAGACGCACAGGTCAGGGAGAGAGACGTCTGGATGGGCTGAGAGGGGAGCGGGGTGTCTCCATAACTCGGGCCCCCTCAGGAGGCAGCAGCAGAGGCAGCGGGTGGCCAGAGGCTCCTGGAGCAGGCAGGAGCTCGCAGCAGCCCCGTCACAGAAGGTCTCTGCATAAATCCCCTGAGGGAACTGAGCCTGGGAGGCGGCCCTGCCCCCACCTGAGAACCTGATTTAATCTTACCCTGAATAACAGCCGGGCAGCCGCCGAAAATCCTGAGGCTGGGGAATAGAATTTGAATCCCAGACCCCAAGCACCAGCTGGGCGGACATAGGCAGGGGTGTAGAGGACTCTCAGAAATCAAGTAACTGACTGGGAAAATGCCCAGAAAAGGGGAAAAAATAAGACCATAGAAGGTTACCTTTTTGGTGAACAAATGATTACAACCTTCCTTTCTGGCGAGGAAGAAAACTGCTTACCATCAGGTAAAGATATAAGATTCAAGCCCTCTGTATCCTAAATATCTGAAATAGATATCCAATGGTCTCAGGCCATGGAAGAGCTCAAAAAGAACTTTGAAAATCAAGTTAGACAGGTGGAAGAGAAACTGGGAAAAGAAATGAGAGAGATGCAAGAAAAGCATGAAAAACGGGTCAATACCTTGCTAAAGAAGACCCAAAAAATGCTGAAGAAAATATAACCTTGAAAAATAGGCTAACTCAATTGGCAAAAGAGGTTCAAAAAGCCAATGAGGAGAAGAATGCTTTCAAAAGCAGAATTAGCCAAGTGGAAAAAGAGGTTCAAAAGTTCCCTGAAGAAAATAGCTCTCTCAAAATTAGAATGAAACAGATGGAGGCTAATGACTTTCTGAGAAACCAAGAAATCACAAAACAAAACCAAAAGAATGACAAAATGGAAGAGAATG
>JAQQSK010008482.1:0-13492 GCA_028658325.1 Potorous gilbertii
TCTCCTTTATCAAGGTATTGACCCGTTTTTCATGCTTTTCTTGCATCTCTCTCATTTCTCTTCCCAAGTTTTCCTCCACTTCTCTTACTTGATTTTCAAAATCCTTTTTGAGCTCTTCCATGGCCTGAGACCATTGCATATTTGGAGGTTTTGGATACAAAAACCTTGACTTTTATGTCTTACTCTGATGGTATGCATTTTTCTTCCTTATGTGAAAGGATGGAAGAAAATACATATTCACCAAGAAAGTAACCTTCTGTAGTCTTATTTTTTCATTTTTTGGGGAATTTTCCCAGCCAGTTATTTGACTTTTGAGTCCTTTGTCAAGAGGAGGGTATACTATGGGAATCTGTAAGTTCTCAGTTCCTCCAAGATGGCACAGTCATGGGAGAGAAGTTTACTCCTCTCTTGGCCTGAGCTCTGGTCTGGGAGCTACCAAAAGCTTCTCTGCCCAGGATCTGTGAGTAGAATTCCCTCTCCAGAGCCTCCACCAGCTCCACCATGCCAGTACTCTTCCTCATCCCAGGATTGCCACTCAGGACTGAGACCTAGATCAGCGGCTCAGTACCCCAAGGTCGTTAGGCTGAGGGCTACAAGAATGGACCCTGCTGCTGTTGCTGCTGCCACCTGTGGCCACGACTAGGGAAGGACACTGCTCCCTTCTCACCCAGGTGAAAAAGCTTTCCCATTGACTTTTGAAGCTGCCTTTGGTGTTTGTGGGTTAAGCAATCTGGGAACTGCAGCTGCTGCTGGGGATTCCTCCCCCAAGGTCTGCTCCAGTCCTGTTCCTGCAGGTGCCATGTGGCCAAGGCTGCACTGGATTCTGTGGGCTGGGCTCTATGGACTGTGCTGTGCTCAGCACCCATGCAATAGACCTTTCCCTTTGGCCTTCCAGGCTACCTTGGGCTGGAAATCTCTTTCACTCTGTCTCTGGCTTCTCCTGCTCTAGAATTTGTTTAGTCATTTTTTATAAGTATTTTATGGGCTGTGGGGGAAGCGCTCCGCCATCTTGGCTCCACCCCCCTAGAAAGTATCCCTGTATTTCTTTTGTATTCTTAGTTTTGTTCACTTATAACTATACATAATGTTTTCTGATTCTTTTTTCTGCTTTTGTTGTGATTTCACCTTGTTCATTTGTTATTTTATTGATTTGATTTTCTGTTCTCCTTTTTGATTAGATTAGCTAAAATATCAATTTTATCATTCTTTCCATAGAAGTAAAAAAACTTTGTTTTCATTTTTTCATCCTTTTTTTTTTATCATTTTTGTTTGTTGTTTCCATATTATCAATTTCTCCTTTAATTGTTAATATGTATTTTGGCCTTATTTTAGGTTTTTGTTGGCATTCTGATTTTTAAAAATGCATGTGCAGTTCATTAATATTCTAGGGATATAATTTTTTTTTCCTGAGGACTGCTTTAGCAGCTGCATCCCAGACATTTTGGTATGTTATTTTATTATTGTGTGTATACACACATGTTTTTTCTTACATAATTATTTCTGTTTCTGTAATTTGTTCTTTGAGCCACGCATTATTTAGGATTTCATTGTTAACTCTCCATTTGTGGTTGTGATTGTGTCTTTTGTATGTGGACTCTGAACCAATGACTATTTTTATTTCATTTTGATCTGCACAGGTATTTACTATTTTTTCATTTTTACATTTGTTTGCAATATCTCTGTTCAGTTTTTGTAAAAGTTCCATATGATGCCAAGAAATAACATGTACTCTTTTGCAGTTCATTTAGAAGATGCCATAAGTCTTTCAGCTCTAATTTTCCCCAGCAGTTCATTGAATTTCTTATTCCCTACCCCCACATACATTTTTTAATCCTTTGAAGTCTAGTATCATTATTGTGTTGCTCACAGTATTGGGTTGCTCTTTAATATCTTGTAGTAGCTCATTTAATAGTTCCTTAGTAAATCTGGACACCAAGGCATTTGGAGTATATAAGTTCATTACTGGCATTGGTTTGTTGTCTGGTTCTTTTCACATAATATAGGTTCCTTGTTTAACCCTTTTTGGTTTTTTTTAATGTTAGTGCATCGTCAGATAGCATAGTTACAACGCCTGCTTTTTTGGATTCATTTGATTGATAATACATTTTGTTTTATTCATTTTATGTTTTTGTTTTTAAAATTTTTTTGTAAGCTGCAGATTATAGGGCTTTGTGTTCTTATGCAATCTTTGACTCTTCCAATTTTTTTGGCTTATTTAATCCATTTAAAACTAAAAGAGGCTAGATTTATATTTTCCTCCTTTTGTCACTAATTTTTTTTTCAGGTTATTTTCTCCCATTTTCCACTGTATAAACTATGTGTCTTCAGATACTTTTCTGATTTTTTAAGGTGGCCTTACTCTCACTAGCTCTCTTTCTCTCACATGGGATCCCCCTCCTCCCATTTGTTACCATCTTCTCCTCTTTGGAATTCCGTTTATTAGTTTTCTTCAGTCTGGTTATTCATTTCTTCCCCTCTATTTTTCCTCTTGGCCAAGTAGATCCCCTTTCTCCTCCTCCCCTTTAACTAGTCCTGTTATGAGTCTATGAGTCTTTCAAATTTTGGTTCTGCACTCTTTTACAGAAAGAATAATTATCCTCTCTTCATTATCCATCTTCTCTTTCTGTCTGTTCTGGGTCCTCCTTAGATTATGCTTGTGTCTATCTAGTGCTTTTCTGTTCTCTGTGTTCCTCATGGAATCTTAATCCATTCTTGACCCTCTGCCCTCTAAGCAGTTTTTGCTACTATCTTGTAGAGATTGCTCTGCAGCTTCCCCTTTTCTAGTGTGCTTCACTCCCAGAAAATGTTCAGTTCTGTTGGTGACAGAGAGGACATGACCCCATGGTAGGATTCCTTCCCCCATCATGTAGCATACTACTCTTTCCTTCCTTATTTGCTTCAAAATTTCCTCTTTGAGTGCCACTTGCCCAGGAGTTTGACCCACCTTCTCCTCCCCAGCACACACACACACACACACACACACACACACACACACACTCATATGCATGCATGCAAGCACACATATACACACACTGAAGTGTGAGTGGTCTTTTAAAAGTACCAAATTCCTACAGACAACAACTAGCATATGATCTCCCATCACAGAACTTTTCTCTTCATCGGTAGGAGCATCTTCATTCCTGGCATTCTCTTTTCTTCCTGAGAGACTATCACAAGGATCACACTTTCCCCTCATTTCTAGATCTCAGTTTGGCACATCATAAGCTGCACTCTATCCTACCCCCACCAATTCACCCTGTTTTTGTAATGTAGTCCCACAAAAAAAAAAAGATTCATCTGTAGGTGAGGTGTGTTTCAAGGTTCTGTCCATAATGTCCCAGGCTTGCCTCTTCCATCTTTTTTTTTTACTTTACTTCTACCTTTTCCTTGTGTTCATTTAGAAAATCCTTGTGTTCATTTAGAAAACACTGGTCTCTGTTGTCAGTCTGTTGCTGTTGCTGGCCTTGGCTGATGCATTCATTCATTCCTCCTTCATTTCTATTGTATGAGGGTGCTAGAGAGGCAGATAATCTCTTCAATTCTTTTTTCCCCAAAGAATATTTTGAATGCCTCTCGTTATTGAATGTCCATCTTTTTTTCAATTATAGTTGAGTTCATATTTGCAGTGTAGGTCACTCTGGGCTGCATCCCAAGCTCCACTCATCTTCAGAACGTACCCCAATCCCTCCTGTGTTTTTAGTGCGTTGAATTCAAATTCCTTTCCTTTGTATTTGAAGATCTTTATCTTGGATTTGTTTCTGAATTGAATTATTAATTTTAATCACTTATTTCTTGGCATTTACATCCTTGAAATTTTTTTTTCTGGAGATCTATGGATTCTTTCAACTAGTATTTCATTTTCTGTGTTCAGACGTTCTCGGCAATTTTCTTGCAGTATGGCATTCAGGTTTTGGCTTGCCATGTTCTTCTGAGAGACCTGTAATCCTTAGGTTGTCTCTGCACCATGTCTTCAAGATAGCAAGAGTGAAACTGAACGAAAAGGTAAACCAAGACACATTTCTCCAAGCAAGATAGCATTTTATTCATAGGACACGAACCTGGAATAATGTGGATCAGTGACTGTTTCAGTTTCTAACCAAAGACCCCGAATAAAAGGATAGCTCCCCTCTTACAGGTTTTGGAGGAGTTTAGGACAAAAAACAGAGCAGGGTAAGTGGCATAATGGAATTGAAGGCATTATTGGTTACATATCTGAAGTGTGGGGACAATATGATGGGTTAGAAGTTGGAAATGAGTGGGCAGTAGCCCATTCCTTCCATCCTGTGACAAAGAAAAGTTCGTTGTTTGTGAGTCCATCTGCACGGCCAAAGATAATGTGCCAGATTTCTTTAGATAGCAAACCAGACATGCTTGAGGGAGGGATAGATAGGTGTTGTAAAGATGTAAGACCTGACTCCCCAGTATACACTCACATTCTCCAAGGATGGTGGAATTCCCTCGAGGAAAGAAATGGAACAAGGATTAGCAAGAGAACTGAATTTCTAAACTTAACCCATCATAGACCAGCTGAACTCTGAACTAAGTTCAGACAGAGAAACATGACTTGAGTTAGTTATAGGACACAAGCAATTGTAAATAGGATCAATAAAAAAGATACAGAATCAATTTAATCATCTCAGAGATCACTGTTTTACTTGAATAGAAATATTTTAAGCAATATTATTAGTTTTTGCTTTTCTTCTTCTAGATTTTCCTTTATTTCTGTGTATTTGCTTTCCATACCTATTGTTCTGTTTTGTTTCTTTGATGAGACTTGCCATTGCAGATTTAAGTTTTTTTTATTCTGCCAGTTATTTCTGTTATGTAGGCCATAAATTCTACTCTCATACTTTTTTTCCACATTAGTGAAAAGTGTGTATTACAGACAGTTTCAAAGACTCATGTTAACAAAGAATTGCTTAGTAGAAAACAGTTGGTGGTTTGTTTAATGAGCAAGTAAGACTGAATGCTATTCATTCATTCTCTTTATATTAATGACATTGAATAAGAGGGTAGGGATGGGTTTCAGTCTGCATTAATGGAGGGAATATCTATGTCAACATAAATTTTTTTTATTTTTTAAAAAATTTGTTTTTAGTTTTCAATATTCACTTTTTTAAGATTCTGAGTTCTAAATTTCCCTATTCTCCCCAGAACGGCATGCAATCTGATATAAGGTATTCACCCAGAATCCTATGAAACATGCTCTCATAATACTTACTTCTCTTTTAAACCTCGCAGTAGCAGAAGGTAGTTATATGTTTACAGTTCCACAGGATCCTCTTTCTCATCAAATGTTCCTTTGTTTTCCAGTATTTATTCATATATGCCTGAACTCATTTAGTGATCTAGAATCCATATTTCCTTCTACTGTTAATGTTTTCCATGTTGATTTAATCTGCTTATTAAGCTCAAGGAGGTCTTTTGAGTTTCTTTGTCCTTTAAAATCTTTGGTAATTTCATTCTTTTCTTCCTTTTCTTGTTCGTTTTTTTGATTCCTTCCATTCTGATGGTGTTTTCCTTGATTGTTGGCTCTCAAAATGTGTTGGCTTCCTCTGACCCTGGACAATTTACAGTTTACCAGCCTAGGTCTCTTCCCCCAGTGATGTTCAGATTTAGTGGGGTGCTACACAGAAACAACCTCCTTCAACTATATTTTGCTAAGTTGAAAGCATTACCAAGCTCTGGTGTTCTTGTAGCCTGGGTAGAATTCTGTCATTTGGAGTTTGGATCTCTGAGAATCTACAGTGTCAGGTTGTGGGATTGAGCCCAGATATGTCCTGCCAGACTATTCTTCTGTTCCTCTGCTCTTCTGTAGAGATTGTTTGTAGCAAAGAATGCTGCCACACTGCTGACTGTCAAAGCTTCAGAAAATTTCTACAGTTTGGAGCTTGGATCTCCAGAGCACTGGAAATAGGGAGGAGGGATCAGGGTGTGAGGTTTCATTTTTTTTATAAACCCCTGGTAGCTTGGTGGTGATGGGGAAGGGGGTGTTGAATGAACTTGATCTAGGATTGGTTAGTTCATAGAATTTTGTTTTTCGCTTTTTTGGGGAGTGAGGTTCTGGATGTCTTAGACCATGGATGCTGCTGAAGTTGGGAATAAAGCAAGTGGGTACTTCTGCTTTATGTTCTATGCAGTTCTTGAGTGAAAGAAATCACTTATTGTAGGGGTTTTTTTTAGTAGATTTTTTTAATGGAATTTTTATCAAAATTCTTGATCATTATTTGATCTGGTACAAACTTAAGGGTTTTGTTGTAGTAGGTATAATGCAACCAGGCGGTTTGCTTCCTTTTCAGACAGCCACCTCTCTTTCCAATTATGGCAGCACACCTGGGGACTGCTGCTGTGAATGATTTCAAGGGTCCAATTCCATAGTATAATGAACTCTCTATTCAGTAACTAAACATTGTTCAGTAAAGTGAAGTATAACATTCATAGCAACATCCTTAAGTAAAACATATAATTGAATGTGTATATATGTGTATCTCATAACAGCAGCAACATCCTTAATCAATACCAGGTATCCAAAGTAAGTAAAGTCCTTTTTTTCAAAACACCACACCATCCACCCCTAGGTCACAGTAAGAACAATCTCCTTAATCAATACCAAGTGTCCAAGTAAAGTGCTCTTTCATCTTAACTGGAGGTTGACTTCCAAGTCCCATGGCTCTCTCACTGGGTTGACCACTCCTGATTCTTGTGTGGATTCACACGTAGGCAGCTCTCTATTCCTGCTCCATGTCTCAGTTCATGGGGACTAGTCCACTCCAAGCTCTCCTGGCTCCTGCCCAAAGCTTCTGCCTCTGGGGAAACAAAGCTCAACAGGTCAACAATACTGACACATATTACCAATACCATCATCTCAATTCACTTCCAAAGTCCAGAGGCTCTATTATAGCAACACAGTTCACTTTAACAGCTCTCAAAAGGGGCTTAAACTAAGTCTCTTCCTCAGGGTAGGTTTCTGCCCTTACAGCTCTCTTTGCTCTCAAAGTTTGGAGGCTCCTTCAGCAAGCCTCTGCCATCAGAGGTCTCCCAGCTCTCAGAGGTCTTCTCTCCACTCTCAGGTCTCCTCCTGGTTCTCAGGTCTCCTCTCAGCTCTCTTTTTCTCAACACTGACTCACCCCTTCAGTGCTGACTCTCTTCAATGTCTTTCTCAACACCAGCTCTCTTTATATACCATTCTACTCAGCATCTGATTGGCTAGAGCCCACATGTATGTACCTGATTGGTTAGTGCCCACACACATATATCTGATTGGCTAGAGCCCACTTTACATGTCTGATTGACTAAAACTCCATCTAGAAAAACAGCAAAATATCCTACTTTGCTTGCTGTCACACCATCAGTCCTTTTGAAAATAATGTATTTTCATATTGGTTGTATCCTCGTGAAGTATGGGTTGAGGACAGACAAGTTTTGCATGTGATTCTCTTCCTACCATATCTTTACAATTACACAACTGACTAAAAGGTAGAATATGAGATTCTGCTGTGCTTATTTTTTATTCATTACCAAAATATAGCCTTAAAGACTATAACAAATAATCTTTTATACATACTGTATGATTGCTTGACATATGCAATCATAAAGGTAACTAAAATCAATCTTTTTTAATAATGTAAAACAAGGAACAAAGCAGAAAAAATTGGGTTCAACAAATTTGTTTGCTCCAATCATAAAGGATGACTTCCTTCAAAGTTTGGTTTGAAAGAAGCATTCCTTAAAGGTAGCAAGACCCTACAGATACTCTAATACTGGGGGCATCAAAGCCCCAGACATTACAGAGTATCTTCGGTGAGAATCATGATTATTTAAAAGAGAGTAGTCCAATCTCTTTAATTAGGAAAAAACTAAACATATAGAAAATGTCTCTTGTCTGGATTAAGATTTGCAATGACTAGAACATCGTTAGTATATTACTTAGGACATTACTACCTATAATTTGGACAAACATTATACATGAATGAGTCGAGGTGAAAATTGAAAAGAGAGAGTAGATGGCATTTGGAAAGTTATGTGAGTAAGGTTTAATAATTCCAAAATGTCCACCTTGTGTACAGAGGCCCATATTTTCAACAAAAATGATTACTTGGTGATGGCTTATGGTTGGGAAGCATAGGATACCACACTTCCCAAGGAATTAAAAGTTGTAAGTGATTCAAAGTTTTATCAAGTAAATTGTTGATTGTTGCTTTGTTTGTCCTTCATTTTTGAAGAAAACCATGACATCAGAGAAATGATGCCATGACTTGCACTTGACTTTGTTTTGAGTGAGGGAGGGCTGTGCAGGTCACCAGTCTCACTTTTCCTCCAGAGCCATCTGAATCCAGTAACCAGATATTCATCAAGATGACAGGAGAAGGCCCAGGATGCAATGGGAGACCTTGGCCTTTTTTCATCTAAAGCCTACTCAGGTATTCACTTAGACTGAGGTGATGCCCGTTCAGTGAATAAGCCTCTTTAAGAAGTAATCACTTACTTTGTGCCAGATAGGGTTATTGCTGGGAATGCAAATGTAAGCAGAAAGAAAGAGCCCTTTTCCCTCTTGGGGGTGTATATTTTAGTGAGAGAAGACTGAGGACACAAAGGAAGCTGAAAAACTGGTGGGGTAGGAATGAGGTGGAAAAAGATGAAGAAGTATTGGACAAGGGGGTGTGGTAGAGAAAGTCTTGAAGAGTGAAGAAAAGAAAGGTGAAAAGACGGCTAGTCTTGAGGGTTTTTGTGAAAATGGAGGTTCTTTCTGGGTATAAGTAAACTGCAGCACATTTCTAGTGATGACCCCTAAGACTAAGAAGTAAAGAAGTGGCTAACTCTGAGGAACTGTATTATCCAAAGTTCCTCTATTGGCATCGAAATATTTTTTTACAAAGACATGTAGGAAGGCAGTATGCAGGGGTGTGTGTACACACACACACGTTGCACATATGTTTGATGGACAGACTATTTATGGAGGATCTACAGAAAAACATGGATCTTTGCAAAAAATGAGAAGGCATATTTGGGGATTGTGCTTTGCAGTGAAGGAATAATCACATAAATGAGACCACAGATCCATTGCAGTATTTTAGACAAATATTTCCATTTTGGCTGCAGATTTTTATTATTCAAAATGATAATATTGATGGGGTGCTTGGGTACATGTGCTTGAGCCCCAGTTCTAAAATCATATTTCTCTTTAAAAGTTACATTTCTCCCTAGCCTCAAAACACTATCCCAGGCAGTTTCTCCCCAGCCCAAGGGCATAGCCTGCCCCAGCAACAACTGTTATCTCCCTTCCTGATACAGCAGCCAGCTGCACCTATAGAACATATTAGTCTGAACCAGCTGTATACTGGCTGCGTACTGGGTCACAGCGACATTTACTACTCACTGACCAATCATATGTATCCTAGACTTGGACATACATATACTCCCTTACATGTATCTTGTCTAACAAGACATTGATGAGAGCTTATTCCTAAGTCAATCCTGATGTTAGTTGACTTAGTGATATTTCAGGCCTAAAACCAAACCTCCATGTAGCCCCTGTTGAACTATTTCCTGATGAACTCTGGGTAAAATACCTGCACAGTGGATACCAAAAGTACATGTTCCTTTAAGAACTAACCACACCTTAACCGCTCCATAATCCCACCTCAGAACACCTAATTAGCATATTTGGCACATGTTTCTTATAGAATATCCTATATAAACTTTACCTGTAGCCCTCTAAGGTTGCAGATTCCCTAAGAACTCTTGCCTGCTGAAAAGTAATACATCTTTACCTTGACCTCAGCAATGCTTGAGTCTGCAAATTCATTCCAGGCGACCTGCCCCTGGTACTCTGGTCTTTGTTGGGGTCTCACCCCCCCCATCCCTCATCATATTTTGGTGCCCAACAAGGGGCACAGTCTGAGGTCTCCAGAATTCTTCAAGTCAAGGTAAGTTTCCCCGCTCTTCCCCTTTCCCTTAAGCCTCCCAAGCTCTCTCCCTCTCCTACCCTGTAGTTGAGGTTCACCACTTAAGCACCTAGGAAGGCTTACTGGGGTTCAAATGGAGTCTTTGACAGGCTCTGGCACAATTCCCTGCACCCCCAAGGATGCCTTGTAGGGGATTCTGTGCGGATTCACTCCCTTGTGGGATGCCATGAAACTAGAGTAAATTACAGGTACTGTATTGGTACCCCTTTCCCCCTCACACCCACCTCTAAGGCTTACAGGAAAAAGGATGGGCCAAACCCTCCATTCACCCTATCAGTATCATTAAAACCTTATTGCATGGCAGTACAGATTTTAAACTGTGTTATTATAAAGGTGATAATTATCAAAACTATTGTACTGGCCAAGAAATAAAAAGGTAGATTGATGGAATAGATACACAGCACCCAGTAATAAATGATTGTAGTAACCTTATACTTGATAGATGGAAAGATTTAAAGCTTTGGGGTTGAGTTCGTTATTTGGTAAAAATTATTGCGAAAAAAACTGGGAAGCAGTCTGCCAGAAACTAGGTATAGAATAGACCAATGTCTTAAACCATTTACCAAGATACGGTCAAAATGGATTTATGCCTATATATAAAGGGAGATAACATAGGTAAAGTAGAAGAACATGGAACATATTACTTACCTGATTTATGTATAGGAGAATATATGAAAAAAAGAAATAGCATTGTGAGGTGTAAAATAGATAATTTTGATTACATTAAATTAAAAAGATTTTGTACAAATAAAACCATTGGAGCAAAGATAAGAAGGAAAGTAGAAAATGGGGAAGGGGGAGTATTTAATTTCTTGATTAAAGGCCTCATCTCTTAAATGTATAGAGAACTTTGTCAAATTTGTAAGCATGAGTCATTCCCAAGTTGATAAATGGTCAAAGGATATGAACAGAAAGTTTTTGGAAGAAATCAGAGCTATTACTTAGTCATGTGAAAAAATGCTCTAAATCATAATTGATTAGAGAAATTAAAATTTAAAACACCTTTGAGATATCATCTCATACCTATCAGAATGGCTGAAATGATAGAAGGATAAAAGAAAAATATAAATATTATGTTAGAGAAGATGTGGAAAAATTGGGAAACTGATTCTTTGTTGCTAGAATTGTAGACTTCTTGATCTGTTTTGGAAAGCAATCTCTAAGTACGCCCAAACAGTTAAAAAATTATGTAAATATTCGACCCAACTCTGCCACTGTTAGATCTGTTTCCTAAGGTGATCAGACAAAAAGGAAAAGAATCCATATGTCCTAAAATATTTATAGTAGCTCTCTTTGTGGTGGCAGTGAACCTGAAGTACAACACAAGTACTGTATTGATTTTTACACACTAGTGAAAGAACCAGGGAAAAGCTTCCAAATGCCGGACACTTAACTAACTGTTTAACCTCAGGCGAGTCATTGAATGTTTGTCTGCTTCAGTTTCCTTGTCTTCAAAATTAGGAAAATAATAAGTCTTTTCTCCTGAGGTTGTGAGAATCAAGTGACGTGATCATTAGATAGCAGTGTGTAAACTTTAAGATACCATAGAAACGCTAGCCCTTAAGAATTATTTTTATAATAACTTACTCATCCATGTACTACATGACTGTTGAACTGTTGTGGTGCTGAGATGAACGGGCAGATACTCTGCTTTAGTTTGATGGTCCCACGAGACTCCCCCTCCTCGCTCCAGTTTCAACACCTCAGGGAATTCTAGGCAGTCTTAATTCCTGACAGAACAACCAAGGGAGACTTCTTAGTTATAATGCAATAATAAAGATGGAAATATTTTGCAAGTTAAACGTTATTTATTTAAGTTTTTAACACTTCTTTCTATAAAATTTTTAGTTCCAAATTTTCTCCCCATCTTTCCCCTTCCCCCACCCCAAAACGCCAAGCATTCTAATTACCCCTATCACCAATGTGCCCTCCCTTCTAACATCCCTCCCTTCCCTTATCCCCATCTTCTCTTTTGTCCTGTAGGGCAAGATAAATTTTTATACTCCATTACCTGTATTTCTCATTTCCTAGTTGATGTAAGAACAATACTCAACAGTTTGTTCCTAAAACTTTGAGTTCCAACTTTTCTTCATCCCTCCCTCTCCACCCATCCCCACCAGGAAGGCAAGCCATTCAATATAGGCCATATCTGTGTACTTTTGCAAATGACTTCCATAATAGTTGTGTAAGACTAATTATATTTCCCTCCATCCTATCATGCCCCCCCATTTCTTCTACTTTCTTTTGATCCTGTCCCTCCCCAAGAGTGTTGACTTCTAATTGCTCCCTCCTCCCATTACCTTCCCTTCTATCATCCTCCCCACCCTGCTTATCCCCTTCTCCCCTACTTTCCTGTATTGTAAGATAGGTTTTCATACCAAAATGAGTGTGCATTTTATTCCTTCCTTTAGTCGAATGTGATGAGAGTAAGCTTCATGTTTTTTCTCTCACCTCCCCGCTTATTCCCTCCACTGAAAAGTCTTTTTTTTACTTGCCTCTTTTATGAGAGATAATTTGCCCATTCCATTTATCCCTTTCTCCTCCCAATATATTTCTGTCTCCTTAATTTCATTTTTTTAAGATATGATCCCATCGTATTCAACTCACCCTGTGCTCTCTGTCTCTCTGTGTGCATGCACGTGTGTGTGAGTGTGTGTGTGTGCATGTGTGTGAGTGTGTGTGTGTGTGATCCCACCAACTACCCAGATACTAAAAAAAGTTTCAAGAGTTACAAGTATTGTCTTTCCATGTAGGAATGTAAACAGTTCAATTTTAGTAAATCCCTTATGATTTCTCTTTGATGTTTACCTTTTCATACTTCTCTTGATTCTCGTGTTTGAAAGTCATATTTTCTTTTCAGCTCTGGTCTTTTCATCAAGAATGCTTGCAAGTCCTCTATTTCATTGAAAGACCATTTTTCCCCCTGAAATATTATACTCAGTTTTGCTGGTTAGGTGATTCTTGGTTTTGGTCCTAGTTCCTTTGACTTCTGGAATATCATATTCAGTCCCTTCAGTCCCCTTAATGTAGAAGATGCTAGATCTTATGTTTTCCTGATTGCATTTCCACAATACTTGAATTGTTTCTTTCTAGCTGCTTGCAATATTTTCTCCTTGACCAGGGAACTCTCTAATTTGGCCACAGTGTTCTAGGAATTGCTCTTTTTGGATCTTTTCCAGGAGGTGATTGGTGGATTGTTTCAGTATTTATTTTGCCCTCTGGTTCTAGAATATCAGGGCAGTTTTCCTTGATAATTCCATGAAGGATGATGTCTAGGCTCTTTTTTTGATCATGACTTTCAGGTAGTCCCATCATTTTTAAATTGTCTCTCCTGGATCTATTTTCCAGGTCATTTGTTTTTCCAGTGAGATATTTCACGTTTTCTTCCATTTTTTCATTCTTTTGGTTTTGTTTTGTGATTTCTTGGTTTCTCATAAAGTCATTAGCCTCCACCTGTTCCATTCTAATTTTGAAAGAACTATTTTCTTCAGTGGGCTTTTGAACCTCCTTTTCCATTTGGCTTATTC
>JAQQSK010008483.1:0-13491 GCA_028658325.1 Potorous gilbertii
GAATTTCCCTCTTCAGGATCTTACCCACTTGGGGAGGAGTCCCACCCCTCCCGAGTTCCAAGGACCAACAGAGAAAACTCTGGTGGGAGCCCGAACATGGATTCAGAAAAGGATAATCTTAGCAATGCTTACCCATGCAGGTACTGGGAATATAATTATTCACTGTTTCTGCTGAATAGAAAGCTAACTCTCCATGTCCTAGGGTTTTCTAATATAATGATATCCCTTCACAGGATCAAGCAGTAAGGTGACCACAGGGTTAAACTGGCTCTTGGTCAACATGATATAGGACATGGGTAAATCCTGGTTCAGGACTAAGGAAGATAGCAAATTTGATACTGCACCTGACTTGTGGGAAGTTATGAGAGGTAGTGTGTTCAATCCCTCACTGTTGTTTAGCAGATGTGGACATATGCCAGAAAATGATGACATGACTAGTTATCTGAGTTGAACAGTTTCTACTCACCTATCAGAAGATGAAATATACACACATAGAAGTAAATGAAAATTGTATACATACTATATATACCATTATCTTGTTACTTTGCAGATGAAGAAACTGAGGTCTCAAGAGATTAAATGACTTAAGATCAAACAGGCATATCCATAACTTTAAACCAGAGCTATATAAAGCACTCAAGATAAATACAGTTTTCCCCTAAGTATTCAGGAACCTCTGTGGGCCTAGACAGAAAGAGGTTCAGGAGCAATATTTAACATGGAAGCATATTGTTCTTCTGGCCTTTCTGATAGACTAATTCATGGAAATAAAACACTTTCAAATATTAAAACATATTAAACACTAAAAACTTATTTTTGGTTGCTATATAACATAAAAAAATTAAAATTGAAATTATTTATTACAAATTTCCTTTCCATTTTTGTTTAATTCAACAACATTTAAGTGGCATCTTCTAAGTGCTAATTAACAAAGACACAGAGATAAAACACCAGTTTCTGAATCTGGAAAGTTTACTAGAGGTGAATGAGACATGAACCAAAATATTATAAATATAAGTTAGAAAATGAAAAAATGTATAGAAAATGACTTCATTCTTCCTAACATCTCTGCAAGACCTGATACTTTTGACACCCTTCCTCTCTGATAGTCTCTTTCCTGGGTTATCAAAACACCGTGTGCTCTCTCTGTCTTTGTCTCTCTCGGACTCTGTCTCTCTCTCCATCACCGTCTCTCTCTTTTCCTACTTGTCTGAATGATCCTTCTCAATCTCCTTTATTGGATCATCATCCACATCCCACTCCCGGTAGAAGACATTCCTAAATGCTGTGCCCTAGGCTCTCTCTTTATTTATAGTCTATTTTGGTAATCCCATCAATCAAAATTCAAAAATCATCTCTAACTGCGAGACCTATATATTTATCCATAGTCCTTTTCATCCAACAAGTACACTCTGGTCATCCAAAAAGCTCATCTCACTAGTTATCAGAAGATCAATAAAATAAATATAAGTAGTGTGGCAAAAGCTTTATTCAGAGAACAGCACTGAACATTTATAAGAGAGTCAATTAACAAGAAAAATACAATATATGTGATGAGTGTTGGAAATAATTCAGCCAGCACTGAAATTTTTGTAGAAATCAGGAAAGAAAAAAAGCAATAACCAAAACCAAGGTTTCTGGTGTCCCTATATAAAAATGGGAAACCACTAGATGTATGGGAGAGATGCAATGTCAAGGAGAAAAAGGAATAGGCTTTTGCAGGGTAGAAGGAGAAAAGCTAGACATTCTCCAGCTTTCACAGAGAAGCTCAAGTCCTTCGATGCCAAATGTTTATTTGACATTTCAAACTTGATACACCCCAGACATTTCAGGCTTCACATGTCTAAAACAGAAACAATTATTCTTTTCCTCAAACCCTCTCTTCTTCCTAACCTCATAATTTATTGAGGGCATCATATTTACTCCAGTCACCTAGGTTAGCAATCTTAGGGTCTTTCTTGTCTTTTCATTCCCACTTAGCCTTCATATCTAGTTGCCAAGTAATTCATTACATTAATACACCATATTTTATTTAGCAACCCCACTACTATTTAGCATTTGTATTATTTCTTATTTTGAATATATTTTTTAAATTGCTAAGATCAGATCCCAGCTCTACACTACTTACTGCGTGAGTGACCTTGGACAAAATCACTTAATCCCTATGGGTTTTGTAATGTGAAGGGCTTAGATTACAGTACTTAATGATACATATGAGTACAACTTCCATCTTTTAATTATTTTCCTTTGTGTTAGAACTTGACGGTCTCTTTGGATTTTGATGCCATGTGAATTTTTTAGCTTTCAAAGGAAAAAAAAAGAAACATATATCATGTTACAATAGGTTCTTAATCTTGGGTTCAAAATCAAATTAAGATTATGAAGGACTTTGAAGAATCCTCTGGAAAAGTTTATCAGATTCATCTTAAGCCATATGCTAGGTGAAGAGAAGGCTTTGTTGATGATCAGTGATCTTTCCTTTCCCATTCTTTCCTCTCCCTTCCCATGAATGTAGGGAGTTATGCCTAAGACCAAGATGTTACTAGCATGATAGCTAAGAAGCATAGAAGAATCCTTAGGCAGCTCCCATTGTGTGCACCGAGTGATCATTGGGGCTACCAGCTTAATCTTTTCAAGTTATTATGGCAGCAAAATGCATAAGGCACTGAGTGAGAATCAGCTTTGTTTTCAGCCCATATTCTTCTTCACCTCCTATTGCCTCCAGGATCTGCTTGCCATTCAAAGCCCTTTATAACTTAGCTCCCTCCTCCCACCTTTCCAGTCTTCTTACACTTTACTCCCTAACACATACTGTTTGATTTAGTAACAATGGCCTTGCCTGACTGCTCCAGAAACAAGACACTCCATCTCTCAGCTCCAGGTACTTTCTCTGGCTGTCCCCTCATTTCTGGGACACTCTTCTGCTCTGACTACCGACCTCCCTGGCTTGCTTTAATTCCCAACTAAAATATCACCTTCTACAAGAAGTCTAACCCCACCCCTTTTAATTCTAGTGCCTTTCCTATGTTAATTATCTTATTTACCTGGGCCTTTGCAGGATTTGACATGGTTGTCCATTCCTTTCTACATATACTCTCTTCTTTTAGCTTCAAACACTCTATACTCTAGGTTCTCTCCTTATCTCTGTTTCCATTGGTTCCTAATTCCCTTGCTTACCTGCTTGTTACTGGAGGTGTTTCCCAAGGGTTTGGTCTTGACAGCTAATTATGTACATCCTCCAAGCGACTGTTCATAGAGGAAAGAATACTGATGCCAATGAAATTACATAGGCACTAAATAGGGCTCTGAAGCTATGATAGAGCCCATTAAGATCAACAGAATCTTTTGATATTTAGAAAACAATACTTGTTCTAGTTCAATCTCTTCTTTTTAAAGATAAAGATACTGATGCCCAGAAAGGTTAAATGACTTGCCTAAATTCACATAAGCCAGGAAAAAAAATTCATGTATTCTGACTTTAAGTCAGGATATTTCTAATTCAAAGAGCAGGAAGGGACCAGAGAAGTCATTTAATCCAACCTGTTCTAGAATGATCGTGCCTTCAACAATATCCCCTAACAGGTGTAAAACTTTTTTTAAATGCAATATTTTATTAATGCCTTTTGTTTTACAAATTCTATTTTATTTTCCTTTTGGGCCAACATTCACTCCCTCCTACCTCCTTTGCCTGCCACTGAGAAAGCAAGAAAAACAAAACCCATTAC
The DNA here is from genome assembly GCA_028658325.1 of Potorous gilbertii. NCBI lineage: Eukaryota > Metazoa > Chordata > Mammalia > Diprotodontia > Potoroidae > Potorous > Potorous gilbertii. Next base: position 3,726 of record JAQQSK010008483.1, read on the forward strand.
AAACACGTAAAATCAAACAAAACAAATTCCCACATTGGCCAACTCCAAAAAAAGTTTCAGTTTGCACTGAGTCTATCATTTCTCTGTGGAGATGGGCAGTATATTTCATCACGAGTCCTCTGAAATTATAATTGGTCATATGTTGATCAGAGTTCCTAAGTCTTTCAAAGCTGTTTATCTTTACCATATTGTTCTCCTGGTTCTGTGTCCTTCATTTTGCATCATTCTATGTAAGTCTCCCCATGTTTTTATGAAATTATCACCTTTGTCATTTCTTACAGCACAATAGTATTCTATCACATTCATATAACTTACTCAGCCATTCCCCAACTGATGGGCACTTCCCTGAGTTCCCAAATCTTTGACACAAACTTGAAGGGAATTAGGAATTATGAAAAATGGAGAAGGGGAAAGAGTACAATCCAGGCATGAGAGTCACATGAAGGTTGGAGATAGAGAGTTACATATGAAAAACAGTAGGAAAAAAAATTTACATGATAATTTTGTTGTATATTTGAAAGAAATAGCAAATTGTGCATAACAGATTTGCAGTTTCATGTACAATCATCTTTTTTGTTGTATTATATTATGGAAATGCTTGTTGTATTTCATAATTCTAAAAAAACTTTTTAAAAGATTAGTTTGGCTGAACTGCAGTGTACATGAATGGTAGTAATGTGCAATTAGGATGGAAAGATATGTTACGATCAGGTTATAAAGGGCTTAAAATGCAAAAGAGAGGAGTTTATATTTGGTATTGCTGTTATGGTAGTTCAGTCACATATCTTGCTTGGGGACCCAGATGACTCCTGAGAAGAGTGACTGCACAACCTTTCCTCACTTAAATCCAATTCACTTGCAAGTCATGACATCTCCTTCCTGATGGTATGATCCTCTTAAGGAACAAAGGACAAATAACAATCTATGAATAGCTGTCTGGAGACCCAAATGGCCAGTTCATGTTGGGTAATACACACCTTCCTTCATTTCTTCCTTCCTTCCTTCCTTCTTTCCTTGCTTCCTTCCCTCACCTCTTCTCTCTCCTCTCCCTCTGTCCATATAGGAAATCACCTGTGGGTGATCTGCCCAAAGTAATATAAATAGCCAAGATACAGGCTAGATTTCTTTTTTATGATCCATACTTTAAACCCAAGTCACTCTGGCTCTCCTTGATTGTCTAACAATGGTCCCAGTCCAAGCCTTGCTAGGTCACAGTTTGGATTCTAATGGCTCAGAGTGAGTGTAAATAGCAAATGTTTCTGTTTTGGCCAGAAACCCTGAGGGTCTTTCCCTGCCTGATTTTTTTTTTTTTGGTTAGGTAAAAGAAGCAGTTCTTTGCTTCACTTTTATCTATCCTTGATCACTGAATGGGCCAGGCCTGCCAACCACTTACAACTGACAGACCATTTGTAGCACACCAAAGGATTTCCTCTACATTTTTCACTGGCCCCTGGAAATCCACTGAGGGTATGGGGTGGGGGGGGGTGGGGGGGAAACGACAACGACTGAAAGCAGCCTGAAGGTCACAGGTGGTGCAGGCGTGGAATGGGCATTGCTTCAGACAAACTAAGATCTGGGAAAGACCTTAGCTTAAAAAGGCTCAGGTCTCCCATTGCACCTGGGCCATCTCCAGTGATCTCTATCTGGCCACTGGATCCAGATGGCTTTTGAGGAAAGAGTGAGGCTGGTGACTTTGCACAGCCCTCCCTCACTTAAACCCAATTCCCTTCCAAGTCATGACATCTCTTTTGTGATGTCATAGTCCTCTCCAAAAACAAAGGAAAAACAACCTTTCCAACTCCTGGGGACCCTGTTTGGACTTTCCTGGCAAAGATACTGGAGTAGTTTGCTGTCTTCTTCAGTGGACTAACGCAAACAAGGTTACTAATGAGCAAGAGTCACACAGCTAGTAAATGTCTAGACTGGATTCTGAAGTATGGTCCTCCTGACTCCTCACCCTAGCTACATTTGGTAACGGAAGAAATAAGAAGTTTGTTTGACAGGAGAGAGACACAGTCAGATTTGTACTTCAGGAAAATCAGGTTGGAAGTTGTATGAAGGAGAGGAGGCAGGGAAATCAACAAAAGTCTAGTGCAACTGTCCAAGAGAAAGTGACCAGGTCTTGAACTAGAGTCATGATTTTATGTAGGTTGAGAGAAAAAGATGGATGAAAAAAGACAAAACAAAAGACTAGATCTGGCAATCGAATGGATACATGCAGTGATGGAGAGTAGGAGCTGAAGATGAGGTTTAAGGATGATCTAGGTTATAACCCTGGATGAATGAAGAACAGTTGTGCCCTTAATGTTGTTTGTTCGATATTCTTGAAGAGGACCATGACATCAGGGAGGTGATGCCATAACAGGCAAGTGAACTGGATTTAAGTGGAAGAGGGCCCTGCAGAGTCACCAGCCTCACTTTCTCCTCCGGAGACATCTCAGTTCAATGTCAAGATACAGTCAGAATGACTGGAGATGGTCCTGGATATAGTGGGAGCACCTTGGACTGAACTGAGGTAAGGCCCATTTAGTAATTAAGGCTAGCAGAAGAAGAAAGGCAGATTTTAGGGGAAAGATAGTAAAATCAGTCTGGGACATGGTGAGTTTGAATGGTCCATGGGAGATCCAGTTTGAAATCAAGTGGGTAGTGATGAAAAGGAACTAAAACTCAGAAACCCAGGGTGAAAATGAGAAGGGATGGAGAAAAGGAACAAAAAGGGAAAGGAGGATCAGGACAGAGCTCTGGGGCATATCCATCATTAGCATGTTGTCAATAATAATCTGGCAAAGGAGAAAGAAAAAAATGGTCAGATAAGAGAAGAACCAAAAAAAAGCAGTATCACAAAAACTCAGAGAAGATAGAGTATCTAGGAAGAAAGGATGGATGGTTAACACTATCAGACTCTGCAGAGAGGTCAAGAAGTATGGGAACTGAAAAAAGGGGATGGGGACAAGGGTAAAGGAACCTTGGTATATGCCTTGGCATGGATTGGTTGTGACAAGGAGAAAGGTACTATCAGAGACTGGAGGAGAGAGTAGGTTATGATGTCAACAGATTGTGAAATGAGCTCAAAGCAAATGGTTTCTATTTCTCTATTTCCTTTGGCTGTGTTAAAGCCATCCTGTTAAGTAAACCCAGACAACACAGACACTATGTCTAAAAGGATATACAATGTTCACATCTGTAATTCACCTGTCTCCTAAGAAGAGACAAGAATGTTTCATATCATTTATCTTCTGGGGCTAAGATCAGTTGTTTAATCTGAATTCTAATACATTTTATTGCTGCTTTCATTTATATTATTGTACTCTTTATATCATTCATTGTCTTGGTTTTACTTTCTTCATTCTTTACCAGGTCATATGCAAAATTTTATTATGTCTAAACCCTGTGCCTAGCAGCCTTGTATTCTGCAGGCTAATAAGCCACAGATTTATCTATTCTATTCCGCCTCCCTCCTACATTCCTACCTAGGAATTTTGTGTTTTATCTGGCTCTGTGATATAAGGAAGAGCCTCATGATAAACTCTTTCAAGCAAGAGGGTAAAATCATCTCTGAGGGAGACCTCTGAGGATAAAGGTCCCCAGTCACCCTGAGGACAGACAAATGGATCATGGATAGACAACAAAGTAAACCAAATTCTGGGTCCCTTCTGGACTATATAGTCAAAATTTATTCTCAACCAGGGAAACTGCTGAAAGCACTTTGTACAAAGTGCTTAGTGGTCTGATGTTTCATATGGAAACAAAAGCCCTTTCCAGCAACCATCAGATGATGGGAGTTTTGATTTAGATAAATTAATCTATTTGTGAGGGTTTATGGAAGGTCACCATCCTAGACAGATGGACCATTGGTATTTTTGAAAAGTAGAAAAAAAAATATTACTAGTTTACCAGATTCTCTAGATCAAGAACAACTTAAGAGCAGTTAGACACATCTGACACTTTCTCTCTTCCCCAGCCTAGGAAGTCTCATTCTCCCTTCCCTAGACTCCAAAACCCTACATATCTTATGATTTTCCTTAAATATAGTAAAATAATATATTAAAATATTAAATATATTAATTCATTTTAAAAATCGCACATCATGATATTGAAAATATATTTTTGTTTATGGTTCTTTTTAAAAAAAATAGAGAGTATATGCTGTTAGCATTATCCACAATCTGTCCTAACTTCTTCCTGTGGCATAATCAGCCAAAGGGAAAAGGTGAAAAGAATGACAACTTTTCAACTAAAAGTTTCAGCGTTTTCAAAGGATATAGTCTTATCTCTATGCTCCTAATTCTGGCCAATTTGGGGATACAAAGGCAGAAAGACAGAAATAAGGGAAGAAGATCTTTTTACCATTTGCAGAAATTCACGGCACTGGAAACTAGACTCTAAATCTGGAACTACAGAAAAATATGTTGAATGTGTATTTCCAAATTATGATGGGAATGTGGTTTGAACATTTACTGTATACTGAAGCAACTTAGTGGGGCTTGGAGACATAGCTCCCGAAGATTGTTAAAAGTAGAGATGTGAAATTTGCATAGAACAGTACCCAGACCCCTCTATCATTCTCTTTCCTGAAGAGTGAAAAATTTTATTGTTTTACTGTAAGGGAAGAAAGTGATTTCATAGACTAGAGAATGCCCAGTTCTAAAAAGAACTGAAACCAATCTAAAAGTTTTGTCTCTGTGAGTCCAAAAGCAAAGAGGAAACAAAAGCAAGTAATGTTACAGTTTGAAGTATCAGAGGCCTTATCTGGAGCTTAAGGACTTCCTGGTACTAGTATTTATTCTCTCCAATTTGGAGAGAATGTTGTGATAATTAAAAATAACAAAAAAGTTGAAAAAACAAAAAATATAATTTTGAGATTGGACAATTGTAGTCTTCTGTAAATGATTTTGCAGAATTTAATTATCTAGGTAAATTAGAAACAAAGTCATCTAAAAAAAATTAGGAGAGACCACACATTTGCAAGTTTAGGTAAGAAACTAAATTGGAAAAAGTTTACTTGGCAAAATTAGAAACTGAAACGTAAAGTTTTGTAGTAAATTCGTGGTGAATATGAAAAGTGTGCTAATTTGCAAAGGAGACATTCAATGGAGTGAAAAGGAATCTACTTTTGTAGATGGACTATGGTATGATTTTAAAATAAAGAGTTGTAGGATTAAGAAAATACTACAGAAGGAAAGTGAGATGCTGAATCAATGTGGAGAAAGGTATAATTTTGTGGTACACAGGTAGTCAGACACCTTGGGAAGAAAAGGAAAGAAAATTGGAGGAAGACAGACACGATTTGCATTGACACAGCATAGACATAAAGCTCAATTAGAAGATAATAAGAAGTATATAAAAGTACTCATAGAAAAGTTTTTTCTTTTAAATGCAACTCAATCTTGATTCCCTAATAGCAGGTATACAAAATTACTGATTTTCATCCAAGCTGGAACAATGTAAGATCAGCTGTCAAAATGTGCAAAATGGGCCATAAGAAAATCCAAGGTATGCAGAAAATGTGAGGAAATTTCAGGCCTCACTGAAGTAAGAGGAGAGTAGAGAGATTTCCATGTTTGTAAAGTTGTGAATTCTACATGGAGAAATGTTTATTTCCTTGTCAGGAATTTAAATTGGCTTTGAGATTTCTCTTGACTTCCAAGTTTGAGTCCAGATTTTGATATCCTCGTGAGTGTAGTAGAATAGCTAGGATCATGTAGCAAGATTTTATATTTATCAGATTAAAATTTGGATTCATAGTTGGTTTGATCAGTTTATTGGGGAAATTATTATTTATATAGCATAGCTAATCTGAGCTCAGAATGTAAGTACTATATAAGAGGAACAGAGATATTCTGGCTTGTCAAAACTAACTTCAACTTAATATGTTGGGAAGTCTCACTGTCCTTGAGAAGTTTTGTGAGACCTTACCAGACCCTAAGAGTTGCCATAAACATTGAAGGGTTCAATGAAAGAAGCTACTGGGAGGGGTGTATGTAAAAAGAATTCTGGTAAATTCTACCCTGAGACCAGAGATGACAGTAAGACCTTAATTTGCAGAAGAACTAAAATTCCTTCTACTAGTACAAATGCATTCACAGCCTAAAGGAGTGGGACAGAGGGCAAATTGGCTTAAAAGTCTGCTTATGGTACAGAAATGATTATGTGGTAAATTGTCTGACTACAGATTATGAACTCTAGGGAAAATCAGTAAATAAATTGTATCCCAATTAGTATATGGCAAATGTCACATCTTTGAGCCAAGTATGGAACACTAGAACAAAATTTAAAACATTTCTCTTTTTCCTTAGGTATTGATACACAATACCTTAACCAATCCAGACTAATTGTAGCCAGTATCTTGATAAACTTTGAGTAAACTATAATGTATTCTAATTCACTAAAACCCCACACTGTGATTATTTTCTTAATTTTTAATTTTGCATCAAGTTGAATAAGGATGAAATAAAGGACAACTTAAATAACTGGAGAGGTTAAGTCCTGATGTCTGGGCCATTTCACTATTATAAAAATAGATACTACCAAAATTCATTCACAGATTTTATACCAATCAAACTACCAAAGGGTGCTTTGCAGAGCTACACAAAATGCTGTGGGCAGTGAGATGGCACTGTGAATAGAGCACTGGGCTTTATCAGGAAGACCTGAGTTCAAATCCAGACTCAAAAACATATTAGTAATGGTAATAAGATAAAGAAATTAAAGGCATCAGATTAGACAAAGATGAGATAAAGATATCCTTACCTGCTGATGACAAGATGATTTACTTAAAAATCCCAAAGAATCAACAAATACAATAACATATCTATATAATATGAACGAAATTCAGGAGGCAATAATCAAAAGGCAAACCCATTCTAAATAACTACAAAATGCATAGATTAGCTGAGGATCAATCTAGCAAAGCATATAAAATAAATAAATACCATCATAAAATGCTTCTTAAAGACACATGTCATCCACATCCAGAGAAAGCTATGGAATGGGGATGCAGAATGAAGTAGACTATTTTCTCCTGTGTTATGTTTCATTTTCTTTTGGTTCTTCTCATAGTTTGTCCCATTCATTTTCATTCTTCTATGAAACATGACTAATGTGAAAATGTTTAATAATGTGTAGAACCCATATAAGACTGCATGCTGTCTTGGGGAGGGAGAGAGAAGAGAGGGGGAGAAAATTTAAGATTTACAGAAGTGATTATTGAAAACGTAAAACAATTAAAAAAAAGACATAAGGAACAATTTAAATAGTTGGAAGAACATTCAGTGTGCATGGCAGGGCTATGCCAATATAATAAAAAGGACAATATTACCAAAATTAGTGTACACTTTTAATCACTTATCAAAGGGATACTTTATAGAACTTGGTAAAATAATTTAAAAAAACTAATTTGGAAAAACAAGAGATAATAGAATGTCATGTAAAATGATGAGAAGAGGTAGAAATGAAGGCAGAACAGTACTTGTGGGAAAACAGGAAGTTTTATTTCCAACTTTGATGGGGTGTGTGTTACCTAGTACAATGAGGTGAAGGTCATAAAACTACTGTGCATGCTCAATAAGTTGTTTGAGGGAAAGCCTATTAGAGGAGAAAATGAAGTCACACAGCCAGGGGATGGTTTAGAGGGAAACCCAGTTTGGAATTCTATAAAGGTCCTGCCTCTGGTTGTAGTCCTTACAGTGGCCATGCTGGAAGCTACCTGTTCCTTCAGGGGGAGGAACGTAGCAAAGGCCTTTTCCCCTCTGAACTCCATTTTTAATAAATTTTTTCTTGAAGTTTGTCTCTAACAGCACTTCAGACTTGAAGTTGTATTACAAAGAGCAGTCATCAAAATTATTTGCTATTGGTTAAAAACACAGAGGTAGATCATTTGAACTGACTAGAAAAGGGAAAATCAGAAAAAATGTAATTCAACAATACGGTGTTTGATAAGTCAGAAAACAGATTACTTAAGAAAAAATCCCCTATTTGATACAAACTACTGGGAAAACTGAAAAGCAGTCTAACAGAAATCAGGCTCAGAGTGATAATTTACACCATATTCACAACACATGCCAAATGAAAAAATAACTAGAATCATACCAAAAAAAATTACAAGAGAAGTGTGCATTTCACAGTTACCAGTAAGAGATATTCTTAACCTCACATGAGATATGAGATAAAATAGATAAATTTGATTACATAAAACCAAAAAGCTCCTGTAGAAACAAAATTAATGCACCTACAATAAAAAGAGAATCACATGAATGCGTAAAAAAAAAATCTTTGTACCAAATTTTTCAAGGTGGGCGGTGCCAAGATGGCAGAGTAGAATGCTGCACTTATGCTAGCTCTTTCCCCATATCCCATAAAATATCTGTAAAGAAAGACACTCAACAAATTCCAGAGCAGCAGAAGCCACAGAACAACAGAGTGGAGGAGATTTCCAGCCCAGGGTGACCTGAAAGGCCAAAGGGAAACGTTTGTCACACTGGACGTGGAGCAGAGCCCAGCCCAGCCTTGGCCGAGGAGCAGTGCAGCTCTGGGAGGAGGACGAGAGCAGGCCTTGGGAGTGGAATCCCCAGTCCCAGTAGCAGCAGATTCACAGATCGCTCAACCCACAGGCACCAAAGGTCAGTGAGAGGGTTTTTTCAGCTGGCCTAGAAGGGAGAAGGGCCTTCCCATAGCTCCAGCCGCAGGCTGCAGCCCACAGAGGTCCCATGGGGCAGGCTGCAGCAGCTTCCACAGCAGCCCCTACAGCAGCCTGCATCCATTGTTGGAGTGTAAGACTCCTGGGGGCACTGAGCAGCTAATTCTTACCTCAACCCTGTGTATAGGCCCTGCCCCCACCTAATACTCCTGAGGGATTTGAGCAGCTGATTTTCATCTCACACTGAATGGTGGACCTGCCCCTGCAGCTTATCTGAATCTCAGCCTGAAGTGCTAGCTTAGCTGAACTGGAGGCGAGGTGGTTGTGAAGGCAAAATTCTATTACTCAGATTCTGGGAACAAAAATTTCTTCTTGCTCCGAGACCAGTGTACACACTTGATTGTACCACCTTTGGAGGAACTAAGATCTTACAGACCCCCAGAGTATACCCTACTCTTGACAAAGGACCGAAAAGTCAAGTAACTGGTTGGGAAAATGCCCAGAAAAGGGAAAAAAAAATAAGACTATAGAAGGTTACTTTCGTGGTGAACAGATATCTTCTCCCATCCTTTCAGATGAGGAAGAACAATGCTTACCATCCAGGAAAGACATAAAAATCAAGGCTTCTGTATCCCAAACATCCAAAATAAATATTAAATGGTCTCAGGTCATGGAAGAGCTCAAAAACGATTTTGAAAATCAAGTTAGAGAGGTGGAGGAAAAACTGGGAAGATAAATGAGAGGGATGTAAGAAAATCATGAAAAGCAGGTAAAGGAGACCCCCAAAAAAGCTGAAGAAAATAACACCTTTAAAAACAGGCTAACTCAAGTGGCAAAAGAGGTCCAAAAAGCCAATGAGGAGAAGAATGCTTTCAAAAGCAGAATTAGCCAAGTGGAAAAGGAGGTTCAAAAGTTCACTGAAGAAAATAGTTCTTTAAAAATTAGAGTGGAACAGATGGAGGCTAATGACTTTATGAGAAACCAAGAAATCACAAAACAAAACCAAAAGAATGACAAAATGGAAGAGAATGTGAAATATCTCATTGGAAAAACAACTGACCTGGAAAATAGATCCAGGAGAGACAATTTAAAAATTATGGGACGACCTGAAAGCCTTGATCAAAAAAAGAG